>JAAAWM010012003.1:0-143287 GCA_036873465.1 Thinopyrum obtusiflorum
GATCTGGTTCAGCGAGCAGTGAGGGCCATCGTCTTGTCAAGTCTCCTCAGGCCAACGAAACTGAGCGATTTGGCGACTCTGGTTTCTCCCAGTACAGCAGCAGCTTGTCATCTGGCCATGGCCATGGCAGGGGGAAGACCAAGGAGGAGGAAGAGAACGTCGGCCTCGAGCCAGCCTCCAAGAGGGAGTCCATGTCATACTCCACATCATCCTATGGCAGCTTCACGACCTATGAGAAGATCGCTGCCAAGAACGTAAGCTTTGATTGTTGTTGTTTATTATCTTTTCGGCTCAGTCAATTTCAAATGTGATGTATGCATGTAACTTACAGGTTGTGAACTTGTTTTTGCAGAGGAACAAGGATGACGAGGCGATGACACCGGTTCGACGCTCCAGCAGGCTGCGGAGTGTCAAATCACCCGAGGCCGAGTCTAGTTAGTGCTCTGTTACAACCCATTCAGGGCACCTAACTCGTCGTAGCTGCTTGCCCAATTCCACGCACTTTATTAGACAGATGTATGATGATAAAATACAGCTTTCTGCTGTTATGTTCTGCAGAATTGATTAGTGGCTAGGATTTATGTCTGTGGTTTGAGATTGCTTTTAAAACTGCACAAGTGATTGTGAGCAATTCCCTTGTATTGTTCTCTGATTGAGATGATGACTATTCTTATGAAACCTCTGCTGTTGTGTTCCATACTGAGAGTTGATCTCCCATACATTCGATTTTTTTTATGTTCCATGGGGGGGGGGGGGGGGGGGGGGGGGGGGGGGGGGGGGGGGGGGGGGGGGGGGGGGGGGGGGGGGGGGGGGGGGGGGGGGGGGGGGGGGGGGGGGGGGGGGGGGGGGGGGGGGGGGGGGGGGGGGGGGGGGGGGGGGGGGGGGGGGGGGGGGGGGGGGGGGGGGGGGGGGGGGGGGGGGGGGGGGGGGGGGGGGGGGGGGGGGGGGGGGGGGGGGGGGGGGGGGGGGGGGGGGGGGGGGGGGGGGGGGGGGGGGGGGGGGGGGGGGGGGGGGGGGGGGGGGGGGGGGGGGGGGGGGGGGGGGGGGGGGGGGGGGGGGGGGGGGGGGGGGGGGGGGGGGGGGGGGGGGGGGGGGGGGGGGGGGGGGGGGGGGGGGGGGGGGGGGGGGGGGGGGGGGGGGGGGGGGGGGGGGGGGGGGGGGGGGGGGGGGGGGGGGGGGGGGGGGGGGGGGGGGGGGGGGGGGGGGGGGGGGGGGGGGGGGGGGGGGGGGGGGGGGGGGGGGGGGGGGGGGGGGGGGGGGGGGGGGGGGGGGGGGGGGGGGGGGGGGGGGGGGGGGGGGGGGGGGGGGGGGGGGGGGGGGGGGGGGGGGGGGGGGGGGGGGGGGGGGGGGGGGGGGGGGGGGGGGGGGGGGGGGGGGGGGGGGGGGGGGGGGGGGGGGGGGGGGGGGGGGGGGGGGGGGGGGGGGGGGGGGGGGGGGGGGGGGGGGGGGGGGGGGGGGGGGGGGGGGGGGGGGGGGGGGGGGGGGGGGGGGGGGGGGGGGGGGGGGGGGGGGGGGGGGGGGGGGGGGGGGGGGGGGGGGGGGGGGGGGGGGGGGGGGGGGGGGGGGGGGGGGGGGGGGGGGGGGGGGGGGGGGGGGGGGGGGGGGGGGGGGGGGGGGGGGGGGGGGGGGGGGGGGGGGGGGGGGGGGTTGTGGGCAATTCCCTTGTATTGTTCTCTGATTGAGATGATGACTATTCTTATGAAACCTCTGCTGTTATGTTCCATACTGAGAGTTGATCTCCCATACATTCGATTTTTTTTATGTTCCATACTGAGAGTTGATCTCCCATATATTCGATTATTTTTATGTTCCATACTGAGAGTTGATCATCTATTGCTAATAGCATTGCTGCTTTGTGACTTCGTTTGTTCATATGTATGTGAATCATGGTTCAGTACATGGAAATCATACTGATCGTCTTCTTTCTTCAGTGGTACGCCACCCGTCAGAGCGTTAAAAAATGCACTGAACCAGCGGCAAGGGAATGGACACATGCAAATGCCCTACCAGGCTCTCAAGAGCGCAATAACCAACATCACTCCACGCAACGCATACTTGCAATCCTTCACAATCAGACCAAAGGGTTGGAGAAATCAGGACATGCCGCAGAACGGCTCGAAAGAAGAGGTTATAGTCGCTGTGCCAAAATGCAACCGATTGCTTCCCTTGATCGACACACTAACTGTCAAGATTTGAAGAGAGCAAATGAATCTTGTGCAACACATATCCTCACAAGCTCTTCGTTGGCTCGGATCGGGCATCGTCAAGGTAGAGAGAGGCTAGAGAGACCTTATTCCAACGCACCATCACCACCGTCATCTTGTCGATGCCGCCGGTGAAACAAAAAACTTAAGGGAACGCAAGAATAAACTCGACCTAAGGAAAATCAAAGGTACATGTCCCCACTCCTCATACCGCCGCCCAACCGCGGGACAAGAGAGAGATTCGAACGGTCCTACTTGCAAATTGTCAAGATTCACATACTTCGTTGCATGTTTGGTAGCACTTGGTTAACACTGTCCATCTTTTTGTGTGTTGTGTGAATGAAACGAATGTGAGCAAAAATACATATAAACATGCACACCATGTAAAAAGTGAAGAAGAAACATGTATTCTTGGAAAACTACATATAAACTTTTACACTTCTTAGAGCATCTCTAGCAAACCCCTTATAACCCCGTACCGCAAAATCGATTTAGAGGATACCGCAAAACTTTTACACTTCTTTTGCACGTGAACTTTGATAAGTTTTCTGAAGGTCTGAAGATGAACATGAGTTGTTTGTTGGTTTGTCCATAATATGACTTTTAAAAACAGCTTATTGCCTTATTCACAATGTAATTACTGCACTTTACAGGCATTCTAGTTTGTGATGAGCTTGTCATAGATGGTGGAATGGCGACATTTCAAGTTACAGAGAAGATCGGGAGTGATCTGCGCTGTAAGTGCATAGACCCAGGTTTGCTTCCGTATGGCATAAGGGCATGTCCAATGCTGACCTGCAAATGGACCGGTTCGACGCTCCAGCAGGCTGAGCATACCTTTTATTCTCGCATTCACTTGATGAACTCTCGTTGCCTGTATTAAGGTGGCAGATGTTTCTGAAGCAGTGAGGCAATACACAGACGCTATAATGCTGTCAGCTGAGTCTGCTATAGGTGGGACGTGCGCCGAGGCTGTTGGGAGACGGAGACGGTGTCGCCGGAGCGGCCTCCTCTCCTCTCGCTGTTCAGCTGGACTGAGACCAAGATGGTACTGCTCGGGAACCTCACAACGGCCTCCTCTCCTCTCGCTGTTCGACTGGACTGAGACCAAGATGTTAGTGCTCGGGAACCTCACAGCAAGTCCGGCGGCCACCTCGCCAGAGCAGTCCTCTCCTGTTGCCGTTGCCATTCGCCCGACGTCGCAAGTCCAAGTCGCACGCGCACCCCGCACGCGGACGAATCACCACTTCTAGTATATATAGAGAGATGGGGTTGGTTTGGACTTGGGAGCCAGAAGGAGGAGGGCATGGTCCATGACCAAAAGGTTAGGCCGTGCCACGGATCAATGAGGTGGCGCAAGGTCGTGCCGCGGATCTATGACATGGCACAAGACATACCGCGTGATGATGACGACGATGCCAGGCACACATCCTTGCTATTTCCAGGAAATGGGCCTCATTATTATTTTTAAAAGGACTTGGAAAGGTTATTACAATGGTCTGTCTATTTGTTTATTTATTTTAGCAAACTAACTTTTCTAAGCCAGTGGAGTTATTCTATTATGCTTTCTTTGAGGATGTGAAAAAAATCAATTGTTCTAAAGTTTGTAATTTATCTATCAAATGTTCAAGCAGTCTCTCTCTCTCTTATTTCACTTGGCAAGAATAGCAAGCAAAGCAAATGGATCTGTTAGCATGTCTAAGCAAGAATAGGCATGGATCCTCAGACAAACAAGGGCAAATAGATTATGTATGCGATCAACAAGTCACCGTTTAGATATATGCTCAAACAAGTATACACATTTGGTTTGATTCTTCCAGCAACAATAATTCTCATCAACTTATACATACAAACAAACAAACTCTGAAGGTGACCTCAAAGTTGAGCATGTATAGATTTCGCACAAAAAAGGAGTCATCTATAATTTCATTATCAGCCACAACAGCCCAAAAGGAGTACATGCTAATGGATCAGATGCAGAAACCAAATGGATACACCAGCCTTACATTTTTGCGCACACAAAATAACATTTTCTGTTCCTAATCTCTAGCTGTCTCTGGTGATTGTGGTCACGGGACATTATTTCAAACACAAACCAAAACCATATATACATCTTCTCCTCCCTGGGAATTACATAAGGCACCGTTGGCATGGTCGAGTTCCTCTAGCGCCCATTGCAATGATGGTGTCGCTGCCAAACATGCTCCGATGAAGCCAACATATGCTGCTCCTGGGCACTGCCTCGCATATGCTCTAATCTGCATGCATGTGATTAAAACCTTAAACAATGCTGATTCCAAAATATAAATATATAAACTGAAACCATCAACCAATATAGTCAAGAAATCAACTAAACCTAACAGGAATATTAACCCCCAAGAAAAACTAGGAGGCTGACCATGCCATACACACCATCCTAACATTTCATCAACAACGTGCCAAATCAGGACATGAACAGAAGAACAAAGCTGCTGCACGGAACATGATGGTCACCATCACAGCAAGGTATGCACAATCGGCTTGATGGCCGGTGAGCGGACATAACACCCAGGAATGATAAAAGTTATGTATCCAGAAAAGGAATGCACCAAAGATCAGAGGAGCTCTTAATGTCAACTCTTTCATCCAGAAAACACACCATCTGTATTGCTGTCCTAGAAAGCAAACATCATAAAAGACCCCCAGCAAAAGTATCCTTCTTTTCTTGGGTTATGTTCCTACTTTAAATCTAACTAGGAGGACGTAGAAAAGTCGGCAATCTTAAAACCAAGATACAAAGTGAGTCCACATCTCCAAGTATATTCTAAATCTAATGAAGAACAACATAAGTAGTTTAGATGTTCATGAGCCAAGATATCCATAGTTCATAAATTGCGAACACATGGCTCCAAAAGGCATGAATACCAATAAAACATGCTTCTAAACAGGAGCAAAACTTCAATATACATGTTCACTTGGTAATACGAGCTACCCTAGAACAATACATATAGTGCAATTCAGACATCCTTAAGCAATCATGATGATGACCAAACCAGAATAAAGAACGACAGCTATGTTCAAAAAGAGGCATCCTGACCATATAAGAAATACAAATTACACAGCAGCTGCACTACACATGCCTTGCTAAAAGTACTATAAATACATCACAATGTCAAACTGCTCCCACAGCTCAATGACCATTGATGGGCACAGAGAGTATACAAGAAAGGAGGCGAGAGCAACCGAATTGGCTTACCTATGTCAAATTCGGAGAAGTGGCCACCGGAGGCGCCACGCAGGAATGAGCGCCAGCACAGGCAGGGCTGCTCTGCCGACCATGCAGATATGCTCTTGTCTCCTGTAATAACAATATGAATCCAAAGCCGAGTCAGATTTCTCTAACAAAACAATACAAGACAAGACAAAGATGCTTAATAAAACAAAATGACAGCTCTTCAGATTGTACAACATCATTCTAACAAGGACCGGACAAGTGAATTGCTGCCAGTAACCACAAGCTTTTACAAAATCAAGCTATATAAACCAAGCTCCAGTCGAAGCATTGCGAATTTGCTCTCCAGTAAACAAGACCTAATAAACCATTTTGCAGAGTTAAATAAAAATACTACTTTCCTAAAACCAGTGAATTGTACTAGATGGCAGGCCAGTCTGAGAGTTTGACATCGCCCGTGATCTATATAATTATATGTTTTAGTCATCTATGCCTTGTCTTTCATGGAAGATGGAAATCCTGATATTTTTTCTTTCTTTGATGGTACATTGCAGGGTTGCTCTGAATGGTTATTTACCAGTATAAGGACAGATAAAGCTCGCCCATTTACAATGCACGTGAACTTTGATAAGTTTTCTGAAGGTCTGAAGTTGAACATGAGTTGTTTGTTGGTTATCCATAATATGACGTTTAAAAACAGCTTATTGCCTTATTCACAATGTAATTACTGCACTTTACAGGCATTCTAGTTGGTGATGAGCTTGTCATAGATGGTGGAATGGCGACATTTCAAGTTACAGAGAAGATCGGGAGTGATCTGCGCTGTAAGTGCACAGACCCAGGTTTGCTTCTTCCTCGAGCCAAGTTGTCATTCTGGAGGGACGGAAAATTAGTTGAAAGGAACTTTGGGCTTCCTACATTATCGACAAAGGTTAACTTATAATGCAACACTTATTATTCTTGTAGCTCTTGTATTTCATTTTTGATAGTTCCATTTTAATTTTCTCACTCATTAAGAACAAACCATATTTTTGGTCATTATCAGTTTGATATCTAGCATGACAATTTTTTTGTCTAATATTCTTAAATTTTTATTCTTATATTACTTACTGAAACTAGTATAACTCCGCCTATGTCTTCTAGGCATAGCCGGTCCCAAGCCCGGGTAAAGGAGGAGGGTTGTGATAGGCTTGGCGAGCCAACGTAAAAACTAGCCAGTCCCATAGGTATGAAACCCGTTTGAGCGAGAGTAGTACTAGGATGGGTGACCTCCTGGGAAGTCCTCGTGAAAGGGTTTCATATCTAAGGGTTGTGATAGGCTTGGCGAGCCAACGTAAAAACTAGCCAGTCTTTTGGGTATGAAACCCATTTGGGCGAGAGTAGTACTAGGATGGGTGACCTCCTGGGAAGTCCTCGTGAAAGGGTTTCATATCTAGCCTACCCCAACTTGTTTGGGATAAAAGGCTTCGTAAGTAAGTAAGTAAGTACTTACTGAAACTAGTATCTTCTTGCTTGCTAACTGCCTATATTGTATTGTAGGATTGGGCTGACATTGAATTTGGCATAACTGAAGGAGTCGATTGTATTGCTCTTTCATTTGTAAAGGATGCTAATGACATTAAGTCCCTGAAAACTTACCTCTCCAGAAGATCATTAGAGTGAGCAGAACTGCAATTCAATAGCAAAGGAATCAGTGTTACGCTTGATGGCTAATCTACATGAACTTTAGTCATCGATGTCGTTAGTCTCAAGATCAAATTCGAATATGATTCCCAGCTCTTATGCCCTTCCTCTTACTTCATACCCCTCCGTTTCTAAATATAAGTCCTCTTAGAGATTTCAATAGGGACTACATACGGATGTATATAGACATATTTTAGAGCGTAGATTCACTCATTTCGCTTCGTATGTAGTCCGTATTAAATCTCCAAAAAGTCTTATATTTATAAACGAAGGGAGTAGTACATATACATGGGAGGATTACAATAATCTGTTGTTTATTGTAATGTATATAATGGAGGGTTATAGTTGATGGACCAACCATGCACGCATGGTGAAGAAATAATCACAACAAAGACATTGATTCATGTCTCATCCCGAAAATCGATGTCACAGGTAACTATACTAATTAATCCACTCTTTATAACAAATGAAATAATTTGATGATGCGTAGTATGTATGTATAGCCTTTTATTGGTTATGCGTGATGTTTTATTATTTACTATTATATGCTTAGGAAGAAAGAAAGTATAATGATTATTATTTCATTTGTTATGTTCCTATCATATACCTTTATTAAGATATAACAGTGTGACTACCCGTGGTTCATGCATATCGATATTTGATGTGATATTCCGCCCGCCTTAGACATGTTTGATATGGGAAAGTCCTCCGGCGGCGGGAGTGAGAGTGGATCGGTGGTCATGACCTCCGAGTGGGGTAATGGCCTCGGCCACTACTGCTAGCTCCTCCTAAGATTGGTCCCCCCCCCCCCCCCCCCCCCCCCCCCCGGGGGGGGAGTACACCATGTGCTTGGTAGAAGGGCGTTTGGGTCGGGAGTATGAATAGATAACTGGTCACTATGGAGGAGATAAAAAAACGATGGCTTAGTTAGTCGTGGCAACTGGCATAGGGGGTAACCAAACATCACATAGTTCATAAATTGCGAACACATGGCTCCAAAAGGCATGAATACCAATAAAACATGCTTCTAAACAGGAGCAAAATTTCAATATACATGTTCACTTGGTAATACGAGCTACCCTAGAACAATACATATAGTGCAATTCAGACATCCTTAAGCAATCATGATGATGACCAAACCAGAATAAAGAACGACAGCTATGTTCAAAAAGAGGCATCCTGACCATATAAGAAATACAAATTACACAGCAGCTGCACTACACATGCCTTGCTAAAAGTACTATAAATACATCACAATGTCAAACTGCTCCCACACTGGAATAGGTCGAGCATTCTTATCCAGCAAAAACAAAGAATAGCTCACACTCGGTAAAATATCAAGCAGAGGGTATCTCTTCTTCTCTTCTCCAATATTATCAAACAAGACCAAGAAAGAAGAATCACCTAGCATGGCCAAGAAGCATACATACATACATGTTGATTTAACTCAAGCCATTCAATTACTTCAGGGAATTTAACCTAGCTAGCTTAACATCACCTGGAAATAAACAAGCTATACTAAATCAGCCCTCTTCTTTCAAAATTCTCTCAAGGAAAAGAAGGTCTTACACTTAGAACCTACTCCAGAACACTACATGTTGTGCCATTCATAATACACATGCTTAAGCAATCATAAAAGTGACTAGACTGAATTAGAAATAAGAGCTACGTTCAACAAAAGGCATCCTGGCCATCTAAGGAATAGAAATTACACAGCTCCTACACCACACATATGCCTTGCCAACTAGACTATAAGAGATCCTGGCCATGCTACCACGGCTAGATGACCATGGATGGGCACACAGAGCATACACGAAAGCAAGGGAGAGCAACCGAAGTGGCTCACCTATGCCGAATTCAAAGAAGTGGCCATCGGAGGCACCGCGCAGGAATGAGCGCCGGCACAGGCAGAGCCGCTTTCAGGACCAAACTCGTGCTGGACAGCATTGTCTCCGTGCCATGGTTAATGAGCGCACACCCGGTAATAACTCTGCTCGGTAGCCCGGCCAAGGTGGTTCCATACTGCTTACACGGCAAGCTTCTCAACCATATTAATCTGAGCCATACAAAATAAAAAACAAGACGAGCACATCAGCACCAGGCTCCATTACAACACATATTATCTGAAGCAACATGATTAAATCCTATAACAATCGGAGAAATCATGTTAGGACCAAAATTCAAGAATAAGTTGTTACTATTGTTCAAGGGAAGAAATAGTGAAGCCAAAATCTCAATGTCCTATGACATACACAGCCGTTTGTTTCTCTGAACTACAGTGATTGCCAGCCATTTGTTTCACATCAACAAGATGTGGATCTGTCCAGCTAAGCTTTGAAATGAGTCAGCAAAGGATCCATTTGGTACAAAATAATAGGCATGAGCAAGCAACATGCAACCTTTTCAATGTTCCTAAACTGTTTTTACCATGAAAGCATTGCACTAAACCGCAGTTCAATACATCATAATTTATCCAAAGAAATTTGCAAACTAATCATCCTAGTCCACTATCAAGCAACTGAAGATGTTTTTAATTGCATACCCAGCGAAAACACTGGATGAGCAGACCATGGCATCAATTCACAATTGATACATCAAGGGGGGACAACATCTTACACAGAGAAGTCATGGCATACGAAAGTTAAGCATCTACGGACTGTTAAGAATCCAAGGATAGGTGAAGAAGCATCGAAGATCATCAACATACATCGCATGGTAAAGGGAACAGCAGGGGTTAGCAATGTGCAGCATTGACATATTATAGCCAGAGGAAAATTGGCTCGTTCATAATTAGCTAACAACAACTATCAGAGCATCATTTACCAAGCCCACAACTTAAGTAACCATGGCACCAACCAAGGCCATCGTTCGGTGACCACGTGCTCAGAGCAAAGGAAACAAGAGGAACTCAGGAGCACGCACCTTTAATGTTTGTTGCCGAGGCCGAACCACGTCGTCACCGTGAGAGCTGGACGAAGATTGACAAAGCCAAACCTACACGCGCAGGAGGCTGGACATCCACGCATGTGACCCCTGCTGTATGGAGACAACGAGTGCACACGTGGCCCATAGAGGAGGAGGAGGATGAAGAGCTCTATGTTGAAGCTCTTGTCGACGTCGAGCTTCTCGGCCATATAACCTGGACCATGCACAAATCAAACAATAAGACGAGCACATCAACTAGAGAGAAAGCAGCACACATTGAGATAGATAATAAACATCAATCAGGAACCACCCTCTAATTTTGAATCTAACTATGAGGACATGCAAAGTCAGCAATCTTAAAACCAAGATACAAAGTGAGTCTACATCTCCAAGTCTAATTCAAATTTAATGAAGGCCGATAAAAGTAGCGGTTTAGATGTTCACGAGAAGATGTCCACTGTTCATGGGCCAAAATATCTCCAGTTATAAATCGCTCACACATGGCTCCAAAGAACAGGACGGAATAAAAAAAACATGCTTCTAAACAGGAGCAAAGCCTGAATGGGCTTACTAGTAATCACTTGGTGATAAAAGTTACTCCAGAACACTACATGTAGTGCCATTCATAATACACATGCTTAAGCAATCATAATAGCGACCAAACTGAATTAAAAACGTCTATGTTCAACAAGAAAACATCTTGACCATCTAAGAAATACACATTACAGCACCTACGCTACACATGCCTTCTTAAAATGACTATAAATCATCAGGATGCCGAACTGCTACCTCGGCTCGATCACCATGGATGGGCACGCAGAGCATACAAGAAAGCAGGGGAGAGCAACCGAAGTGGCTTACCTATGCCGAATTCAAATAAGTGGCCACCACTGGCACCACGCGCACAACCTGTCTCCGTGTCGTGGTCCATCAACGCACACCCGGTAATAACTCTGCTTGACAACCCGGCCATGATAGTTCTGTACTGCCTATACGCCAACCTTCTCAACCATATTATCTGAGCCATACAAAATCAAAAAACAAGACAAGAACATCAGCACCAGTGTCCATTACAACAACATATTATGTGAAGCAACATGATTGAATCCTACAGCAATAGGAGAAATTATGTTATGGACAAGATTCCAGAAATAGTTGTTGGTATTGGTGAAGGGAAGAACTAGTGAAACCAAAATCTCAATGTCCCTCAACAAGTTATCAGAAATACTCCCTCCGTCCCATAATATAAGAGCACTTTTGACACTACACTAGTGTAAAAAACGCTCTTATATTATGGGATGGAGGGAGTAGTTGTTAGTATTGGTCAAGGAAAGAGCTAGCATACACGATGAGAACAGTGGCTAGCCGCATTAGGTCAACTAATTAGTCCAGGTAAACTAACAGTTTAGGCAATAGAGATACGCCCAGACCAAGTTCTAGCTCAATTCTATTAGGCGTAGTAATTTCCCTTACTATCCAATTCTAGAAATTATATAGTTAAGCAGTAGCCACAAAGCATGCAGAAATAATAAACAAGCAAATAACAGTAGCAAGCTGCACACAGTGTCATGCCCAAATCTTGAATAACAACATGCATGAGTATGAACCACACTAAACCTAAGCATTAGCATCTCCAAATCTTTAAGAATTGCAGTTCTGCTCACTTTAAGAGCAGAGACAGGGAAAAGCATAGGAACACACACACAAACCAAGCACAGCCGTAGGAACATCAACGAACTAGATCTACATGTGTATAACCATGAATGGTTCTCTGTTACTCAACATGAACAAAGAACAGAGATCAGGAATATGAACCCCGAGTTCACATCCAAGTACCCAAATCACACATGAGTGGAAACGAGCCTCTCCATTTGACAAGGGCGTACTGTTCTCATCACACACTCACACACAAGGCATGTACGTCCAGATGACCACCCCACAAGCCAAGCCCTACCCTAGAAATTACCACAGCTTGAATGCCAAGATCATAGCATGGCCTCGTCACAATGGCCAGGTAACACAGACCATTGGGTGGAGTAGGGAGGACACGGAACAATTACCTGAACGACAGTCGAAAGAGAGGCGGTTGCAGCGCAGTAAACTCCCTGCCGTCGCACGAGGCGGGAGCTGCTGCTAGATGCTCATTGACAAGTCATTCACTCGCAAGTCGACATCCGCAACAGTGGAAGGTGCAAGCACTGCCGTTGTGACAACCAACCAACTGCAAATTACATACAGCAAAAAAGATCAGTTTTTTCTCATTACAGCCAGCAAGACAATGAGGTAGTAAACACACAATGAAACCATCAAATTTATCTATGACCGCAGATCATACAAATCATAAGTTGATTCTAGTAATCATGTTATTCAAAAATGAAACTATGTATGATTAGTATTGTAGCATAGAAGCTTCGGTTCAGTACAGAAATATGCTAACATGGTACGGTAGCAGACCAGGACAATTTTGAGTAAGGACCCCTAAAGTAGGAGACCAACCTAAACTTACTACTCCCTCCGTCCCATAATATAAGAGCGTTTTTTACACTAGTGTAGTGTAAAAAATGCTCCTATATTATGGGGAGGAGGGAGTAACATACACGCATTATCAGGAAGAAACCAACAGAGTTGCGAACCATGCTATAGGAAGAACAGCAGCAAGTCACACCCTGTTAAGTCATAAATCCAGGCAAGCTAGCAGTTTATGCAATAGAGACATGTCCAGACCACATTCAAGCAATTCTATGAAGAATGTATATATGTAAACAGAGCCACTGTACCATGCTTAAGACTAAAAATCCAAAATTGGTATATAATAACAGGGCCGGGGAGATACTACACTAGACCCTAGAATTATTTTTTCAACCTAGCAAGTCATATTGCTTACCTTCAAAGAAAAAATTCCATATTTATGTTATCTATGTCAAGGGAAAATATGAACTGATTTGTAGTCAACGAGATCACAGTGGACAGACAATCTTTGTTAATTTTCAGAACTCGAAGGAATGACCGCGTTAGAGGTCTCCCAGTGCATTCTAAAATTGGTCTAGAACTCTAGATATGTCTCAATGTAGGACAGGACTGCCCCCCCCCCCCCCCCCCCCCCCCCCCCCCCCCCCCCCCCCCCCCCCCCCCCCCCCCCCCCCCCCCCCCCCCCCCCCCCCCCCCCCCCCCCCCCCCCCCCCCCCCCCCCCCCCCCCCCCCCCCCCCCCCCCCCCCCCCCCCCCCCCCCCCCCCCCCCCCCCCCCCCCCCCCCCCCCCCCCCCCCCCCCCCCCCCCCCCCCCCCCCCCCCCCCCCCCCCCCCCCCCCCCCCCCCCCCCCCCCCCCCCCCCCCCCCCCCCCCCCCCCCCCCCCCCCCCCCCCCCCCCCCCCCCCCCCCCCCCCCCCCCCCCCCCCCCCCCCCCCCCCCCCCCCCCCCCCCCCCCCCCCCCCCCCCCCCCCCCCCCCCCCCCCCCCCCCCCCCCCCCCCCCCCCCCCCCCCCCCCCCCCCCCCCCCCCCCCCCCCCCCCCCCCCCCCCCCCCCCCCCCCCCCCCCCCCCCCCCCCCCCCCCCCCCCCCCCCCCCCCCCCCCCCCCCCCCCCCCCCCCCCCCCCCCCCCCCCCCCCCCCCCCCCCCCCCCCCCCCCCCCCCCCCCCCCCCCCCCCCCCCCCCCCCCCCCCCCCCCCCCCCCCCCCCCCCCCCCCCCCCCCCCCCCCCCCCCCCCCCCCCCCCCCCCCCCCCCCCCCCCCCCCCCCCCCCCCCCCCCCCCCCCCCCCCCCCCCCCCCCCCCCCCCCCCCCCCCCCCCCCCCCCCCCCCCCCCCCCCCCCCCCCCCCCCCCCCCCCCCCCCCCCCCCCCCCCCCCCCCCCCCCCCCCCCCCCCCCCCCCCCCCCCCCCCCCCCCCCCCCCCCCCCCCCCCCCCCCCCCCCCCCCCCCCCCCCCCCCCCCCCCCCCCCCCCCCCCCCCCCCCCCCCCCCCCCCCCCCCCCCCCCCCCCCCCCCCCCCCCCCCCCCCCCCCCCCCCCCCCCCCCCCCCCCCCCCCCCCCCCCCCCCCCCCCCCCCCCCCCCCCCCCCCCCCCCCCCCCCCCCCCCCCCCCCCCCCCCCCCCCCCCCCCCCCCCCCCCCCCCCCCCCCCCCCCCCCCCCCCCCCCCCCCCCCCCCCCCCCCCCCCCCCCCCCCCCCCCCCCCCCCCCCCCCCCCCCCCCCCCCCCCCCCCCCCCCCCCCCCCCCCCCCCCCCCCCCCCCCCCCCCCCCCCCCCCCCCCCCCCCCCCCCCCCCCCCCCCCCCCCCCCCCCCCCCCCCCCCCCCCCCCCCCCCCCCCCCCCCCCCCCCCCCCCCCCCCCCCCCCCCCCCCCCCCCCCCCCCCCCCCCCCCCCCCCCCCCCCCCCCCCCCCCCCCCCCCCCCCCCCCCCCCCCCCCCCCCCCCCCCCCCCCCCCCCCCCCCCCCCCCCCCCCCCCCCCCCCCCCCCCCCCCCCCCCCCCCCCCCCCCCCCCCCCCCCCCCCCCCCCCCCCCCCCCCCCCCCCCCCCCCCCCCCCCCCCCCCCCCCCCCCCCCCCCCCCCCCCCCCCCCCCCCCCCCCCCCCCCCCCCCCCCCCCCCCCCCCCCCCCCCCCCCCCCCCCCCCCCCCCCCCCCCCCCCCCCCCCCCCCCCCCCCCCCCCCCCCCCCCCCCCCCCCCCCCCCCCCCCCCCCCCCCCCCCCCCCCCCCCCCCCCCCCCCCCCCCCCCCCCCCCCCCCCCCCCCCCCCCCCCCCCCCCCCCCCCCCCCCCCCCCCCCCCCCCCCCCCCCCCCCCCCCCCCCCCCCCCCCCCCCCCCCCCCCCCCCCCCCCCCCCCCCCCCCCCCCCCCCCCCCCCCCCCCCCCCCCCCCCCCCCCCCCCCCCCCCCCCCCCCCCCCCCCCCCCCCCCCCCCCCCCCCCCCCCCCCCCCCCCCCCCCCCCCCCCCCCCCCCCCCCCCCCCCCCCCCCCCCCCCCCCCCCCCCCCCCCCCCCCCCCCCCCCCCCCCCCCCCCCCCCCCCCCCCCCCCCCCCCCCCCCCCCCCCCCCCCCCCCCCCCCCCCCCCCCCCCCCCCCCCCCCCCCCCCCCCCCCCCCCCCCCCCCCCCCCCCCCCCCCCGATAGGCCTGCAATACAATATAAGCAGTTAGCAAGCAAGAAGATACTAGTTTCAGTAAGCAATGTAAGAATTAAAAATCTAAGAAATTAGTAGCCAAAAAAAATGTCATGCTAGATATCAAACTGATAGTTCAATGACCAAAAATATGGTTTGTTCTTAATGAGTGAGAAAATTAAAATGGAACTATCAAAATGAAATCCAAGAACTCCAAGATTAGTAAGTGTTGTATTCTAAGTTAACCTTTGTCGATAATGTAGGAAGCCCAAAGTTTCTTTCAACTAGTTTTCCGTCCCTCCAGAATGACAACTCGGCTCAGATCACTCTTGATCTTCTTTGTAACTTCAAATGTCAGGATCCCACCATCTATGACAAGCTCATCACCAACGACAATGCCTGTAAAGTGCAGTAAATCCATTAGGAATAAGGCAATAAGCTGTTTCTAGAAGTCATATTATGGACAACCAACAAATGACTCATGTTCATCTTCAGACCTTTAGAAAACTTACCAAAGTTCACATGAATTGAAAATGGGCGAGCTTTATCTGTCTTTTTACTGGTAAATAACCATTCAAAGCAATCCTGCAATGCACCATCAAAGAAAGAAAAGATATCAGGGTTTCCATATTAGATGAAAGACAAGGCATAGAGGACTAAAACATATGTTGAGAAAATACCAAGTTCTGTTTCTTTCTTATAATTCAGATCGATGCTTTTGCAAATAATACAATTGCACCTTCTAAGAAAAATCTTAAGTGTAAATATAATTACATAGATCATGGCCTGTCATCTAGTACAATTCACTTGTTATCAGGAGCTCAGAATCAAACACTTCCACTTCTCGTAAAACACCCATTCAATCTAAGTCTACGTGAAAGCAATGTGCAGTTTAAAGTATGACTTAGCACAACTGATCAATACTCCGGTTTCTCAATAACATGCAGGCACCGAAACAACTACTATTTTTATTTGTCATAAAAGGAGAGGGGCCACTATCAAATCATAAATTTCTAAAACTGATTTGTCGTCGGGACCACTATTTTGTATTAGCAAGACGTGTGATCGATCTAGCTAGACTCCTAACTCGCCTCTCCCCTTCGATTGGCTCTGCTCCTGGATGAAGTCACATGAATTTGTTATCAACATAAATGTCATCTCCTGTGAAACAGCCAACAAATTTGCAACAAGCCACATGGCAATACGTACAGAATCAATTGTTTCGAGTTAACAAATTGTTACAGAGAAACAACAACAAAAAGAGCATCTTTTTCCTTTGTTCCATCCATGAGTGTCCCAGTGAACTGAAATCTCCTCAACTAAATGGATAGGTGCAGCCCAAGACCAAAAACCAAACAAGCAATAGACAGGGGAAAGGGGGGCCACTATCAAATCATAAATTTCTAAAAACTGATCAAGTTATCCAGTTATACATTAAATAAGTGAAACATGTAATAAACATATGTGTGTACAACAGCCAGCAAAGCTAACCAACCACAAAAGGGATCTCTTCACCCAGAAACACTAAATTAATTATTTTGAAAGACTAACACCCAACTAATGGTCATCCTACCAAAATGCTGTCAATCTAATCTAATCCCACATTGTCACGGTGGCATGGGATGTCGAGATCCCATTGTTAGATAACAATGTATCAAGAAAACACTGGATGAGCAGACCATGGCACCAATTCACGTTTGGTACATCAAGGAAATAAAAACATCGTACAACAAGAAGTAATGCCATACGACCCAGTGGTGAGCCAACACGCAACCAGTAGGTGGAGTACCGCACAAACAATGCCAGGCGCAGAGGCAGCCAGGCAGGGTGCCGGCTACCGGCGGATCGTACCAGTCATATTCCACCACAACCATTATAGAGATGGTACCAAATTAATCAGGACATATGCATATAGGATCTTCTAGAAAAAAAATCTGCACACAACGACGACTGTTACTTAATGATTACAAAATAATCTATTAGACTCATTTTTCAGCGATACGAATTTGTATACATGTTGTGTAGGAAAAAAAAACTGCACACAATAGTAGCTGCTGTTACTTGGAGAGTATAATATGTAATGTACCATATCGTTGCACAAATCAAAGGAAAATTGTCAAAACTATCTCACACTTGCTGTTGCAGAAATCAGTCAAGGAAAATTGTCAAAAACACCTTACAATAAAATAATAGCCTCCCGTATAAACCATTGTCAGACTAACACCACATCATTAGACTAACATGAATCTAAAAAATGTTGAGAGGAGAAACATTTGCATGCTTTAGGACATCAGAGAGATGAATGAATACCTTGGATCAAGAAGCTGTTGCAGACGGGGGAAGCTCCAGTGGTGCAGGCCGTGGTCGTACGGGACCTGCAGCTGCCTGACGGAGCTTGTGCACCCCAGGGCAGGAACGAGACCTTGTTGAGGTGACAAATCTGCAGCCACCGCCACAGCTAGTTCCTGCATCAGAACAACACTCATGTCAAATGAGGACCAAATTTATTTCAGTCATTGATAGATGACAAACTTATCAATAACATAATTAATTTCGAATTTACCAAAGCAATAAGATGGGAGCTGTGAGAGCTCGACGAAGATTTATAGAGCCAAACCTACACACGAGGGAGGCTGGAGTGCTTGACATCAACATGTGTGACCTCCTGCTGTACGGAGACAGCGAGTGCACGCACGTCCCATAGAGGAGGAGTGGGGTGCAGAGCTAGACGCTAACGCTCTTGTCGACACCGAGCTTCTCGGCCATTTAATCTGGATCATACACAATCAAAGAATAAGATGAACGCATAAACCAAGGAGAGAAAGCATCACATAGAGATGGATAACAAACGTCAAGTGTTCCCAGTGACAGGCATTCAAGCATCACAATCCTATTCTAGGACATCACTAACTGGCGCAACCACAATAGGCACCTCATGACAAGGGACAAAAGTGTTCATACTTGACAGGAGGGATATGTAATTATAACGGGTTAATCCAAGTAACATAAAATGGTCGACCATTGCCCGCTATTAATGTTGGTACAAAATTATGGAATCGTATTGATCACCAATCTAATGTGCAAATCCTCAAACCAAAGTGATAACGTCCATTGGTAGACCCAATTAGCAATTACTTTTGTATTAGCAAAACGTGTGATCAATCAAGCGAGACCCCTAACTCGCCCCTCCCTTGCAATTGGCTCTGCTCCTGGATGAAGTCACCATGGACATCTAGGTATAAGCATAATGTCATCTCCTGTGAAACAGCCAACAAGTTTGCAATACGTACATAACTAATGGTTTCAAGATGATGAATTTGTTACTTCATCTCCTGTTTCCTCTGTTTCACCCATGAGTGTCCCAGTGAACTGAAACAACCTCCAAACTACATCGATCGGTGCACCCCCAGACCAAAGCAAAACAAATAAGCTAGCCAGGGAAAACTTAAACCGCTGCAAGATGCAAGGGAGGAAGGAAAGGTCGTCGCTTTACCACCGCCATAGAATTTGATGTTGCAGTTGCCGCCGTGGTGCTTCCGGTGGTGCAGAGGCATGAGCTGGCCGGAGATGACTGGTTGCATCGGGCCATGGTCATACAGCGCCTGCAGCTGCTGGACATCCACGCGTGTGACCCCCTGCACTACGGAGACGGCGAGTGCACAACCAGTAGAGGAGGAGGGCGATGCAGAGCTCCATGCTGACGCTCTTGTCGACGCCGAGCTTCTCAGCCATATAACCTGGACCATACACAATGAAACAATCAGACGAGCACATCAACTAGAGAGAACACAACACACAGAAAATGGATAACAAACATCAATTGTTCTCCCATGTCAGGCATTCAAGCATCACAATCCTATTCTAAAGACAACATTACCCAGTGCAACCACAAATCCACAATAGGCACGTCATGACAAGGGACAAAGGCGTTCGTACTTGACAAGAGGGATTTATAATTGCGACAGGTTAATCCAAGTGCAACAGCCAACAAATTTGCAACAAGCCACATGGCAATACGTACAGAATTAATGCTTTAGAGTTGATGAATTTGTTACAGCAGAAACAAAAAACAAAGGGCACATATTTCCTCTGTTCCAGGGGCGTAGCTAGAGGGTTCTCCATGGACCAGCCTGGAATTTGGCCCATTAACTCTGCTTATAACTTCACGCAGTAGCTCCACGGACCGACGGGCGTACATCACAGACTAAGGCAGTAGCTCCACTGTCTTGTCCAGTTTTTTGAGATGGTTCATCTTCTTCCAATTTAAAGTATGATTTTCAGCTCCTCTAATTCAAAGTATAATTTTACTATTAAGGTTTGATGAACAAATTTAACAAAGAGTGCAGACTTTGCATTGTTTACAACAGAGAATTGATAAATTGAAATGACAGATTATTATGGGTTCGTTCCATAATGGATAAACTGGAACTCGTAAACTTTTCATTGTCACACAAAATGGGGACTGAAGACCTCGCATCTCTTTTTCTAAAACATGCAGAAAAGAAGTAAGTTGCTGCTCCTTTTTGATTTATTTTAGGAGTGAACTCCGGAGCAAGTGCAAGAGAGTAACTGCAGAAATTGTATATTCACCGCCACAGCCACCAACACAAGAGCCTCCGCCCTGATCTAAACTCCTAGCTACGCCACTGCTCTTTTCCATCCATGAATGTCCCTGAGAACTGAAACTGCCTCCAAACTACTGTATTATTACATGGACCCCAGACCAGACCAAACCAAAACAAAGGAGCAACCCAGAACAGGGGGGGTTAATAAAGCGATGCAAGGTGGAAGAGAGGAAGGAAAGGACGTCTCTTTACCACCGATCGAAGTAGAACGTGATGGTGCTTCTGGTCGTGCAGAGGAGTGAGCACGCCGGAGATGACTGATTGCACCGGAATATGGTCGTACGGCGCCTGCAGCTGCTCGTCTTCACGGCATCTGAGCCCGGTGGTGGGTGGGTATGCTGGGCGAAGAAGCCCTCCTAGCCCCGCCCTACACGGGAGCGATAGCTTGGTCCAGCCCTCCTAGGCACGCCTCCTCTGCTGCTCCCCACATCTCGTCCTCCCCGACGGCGGGAGAGGACAAGAGCATGGGCCGTCGTGGTAGCAGCGGCACGCCTCCTCTGCTGCTCGCCGCAGCTCATCCTCCGCAGAGGCCGAAGAAGACGAGAGCGACGGGCCGTCGTGGCAGCCGCTCCCGAGAAGAAGGCGGGCGCCGAAGAAGGGGATCACGGATCCGGGGCCTTCAACATTGGAGGTCGACCGAGCTGCAGGGTGCGCCGCCCTATTCTCGGATCCGGCAGCCTGCTGGCCTCATGGCCGGCGCATCCTGAACCTGCGCCGCACCTCGAGCCACCTCGAGCCTGCGGATCCAGAGCTCGGTCGCCATGGCGGCGCCGCGGGCTAGGGTTTCGGGCGCGAGGAGAGGCTGGACGCGGCGGCTTGGGGAAGAAGGTGAGGGTGAGGTCGCCGGCGGTGGGGTGGAGGGCGGAGGCCGCCGGTGGGGCTGGGGGGAGGAGGTCGCCGGCGGCGAGGTGGGTGAGTCGTGGGGAGAGGAGGAAGAGAGACAGCGTGCGGGTTGGTTTGGGTTCCGTTTGGAGGTTGGGGTTGGTTCCGTGGATCTTTTCTCTTTTCATTTCCCTTTGAATCAAATGCGCGGGCTGGCTCTAGACCTTTCGTGTGTTTTCGGGTGTTTTGAGCGCGAGAACTTTCACCAAAGCCACGGTCGCGCGGGAGACTTTTCGGCGTCGCGGACCATTTGACTCTTCGACCGCGATCCGCGTCCTCTGCTATGATCGGTCAGAATTGACCTCCCATGGATCGATACTCTCCTTGCAGCCCATCCTGACCGTCCATCTTTTACCTTTCAGATCTAACGGCGGACACCCCACATCACACGAGTTACTCCCTATAAAACCCAATAATATTTTCTTCATGTATACTAAAAAAATCTAGACAACAAATTCAGTATAAATATATGCAACTAAAAAATGTTGACATGACGAAAAACTTAAACGCAACCGCTAGATTTTTTCCGCCCTTGTGAAGGTTCTGTGTGATGACATCGGATTATCGTTTCTTCGGTAATCCGGGTATCCAACTTGGGGATAATCTTGAGCTCGGAAAGAAGAGTGACTTATGCTCTGTAGACGAGAACCTTTCTTTCTCGTCGGTAGCTCTACTTTGGATCTTGTGGGTAGTCCGAATAACCGCATGAAGCCACTTTGCCAAGGTTTTACCTACATGTATCTGGTCGCTCTTCATATGACTTATGGAGCGTTTGTTTTTCATGTCTGTGTGTTCAAGCTTATAGGGTATTGAACGCATATAGTTGAAAGTGACACCAATATAAGCTTGACGTGAATGGCTAGTTGCGGCAGGGAAGAGGGGCCCGTCAATGAGGTGTAATATCGCCTTCTCAAAGGAAAAAAAAAAAGCTATATCGATCATCAGACTAGGATGCAGACCAAATGGGCGTGCATGAGTCCATGCACACGCCTAGACCGGTTCCGTGGGCTACGTATGTCGCATTCCTCTCACGATCTAATAAAGCCAGCATACAGATATGAGTACGTGTTGATCGTGGCGTTCGTCGGCATCTACCCACTTCTTAACTGACCAGCTCCTCCATTCACGTCTTATAGACTAAGACAATCCACAACTATCTCATTGTTGTTATTGTTTTGATCTCCATTGAAATCATTTAACCTACAATTGCTTACTTTTCTATAAATTGTTACAAAATATCATGATTATTCTACAATTTTCTCGAATGATACCATAAATTGTTTAAATGAAAGCAAGGTTCAATAAATTGAGTCTCCACACTCTACACTGAGACGCGGCTTCAACAAGAAACTTGGGCCAAAGAGGGAGATAGTGAGGCCATGTCTGTCAACGGGAAGTGAGTTTTGTGCTTGTGGGGCCAATGGTCAGCCCCTGTGAGATGTGTGTGTGTGTGTGTGTGTGTGTGTGTGCGGTGGAGGTCAAGTACATGATGAGAGGTAAATGTGATTCGAGTACATTTTGCCAATTAGTACATAGACTTTTATTTTCATTTGACTGAAATGTTCGACTGGAATATCAAATGATGTTTGGGAATGGTCCAACATATTTTATATGACTTTATGGGGTTTTAGAAGCATTATCATTGACATACACGGCGGACTCCCGACCATTTTTTTTTGTGTGAACATTGTTGGTTGGCCTCCCGCACAACAGGCACAAAATGATTAGTATTGTCGACCGTTATTTTATGTGAAAAAAGATCAAATGATTACTATGACATATGGGTGGTATTGGCCAGGTGTGTTGGATAGAATAGAAGGATGGAAGCAAAGGAATCAGTGTCACGTTTGATGGCTAATCTACATGAGCTTTAGTCATCGGCGTCGATAGTCTCATGACCAAATTCGAACATCATTCCCAACTCTTATGTCCTTCCTCTTACTTCATACATATACATAGGAGGATTTCACTCGTGTTGCCATTGTTGGCGTTGGAACTATCAGTCCAACGTCATTCATCTGTTGTTTATTGTAATGTATATAACGGAGGGTTATAGTTGATGGACCAACCATGCATGCATGACAAAGAAAATATCACAAAATGAAGGCGACAAAGGCACTGATTCGTCTCGTCCCGAAAATCGATGACACGGGTAACAATGTTAATTAAATACACTCTTTATTATGTATAGCCTTTCGCTTTATTCATGATGCTACTGGTAACATTTCCTTTTATTGGTTATGCGTGATGTTTTATCATTTCATCTGTTATGTTCCTTGTAGAAAAAGAAAGTATAACGATTATTATTTCATTTGTTATGTTCCTTGTATAATTTTCACTCCCATACCTTTATTAAGATAATATTGTTACTACCCGTGGTTCATGCATATCGATATTTGATGTGATATATTCCGCCCGCCTCAGCATGTTTGATATGGGAAAGTCCTATTTTTTCTTCTAGTCTTCTGTCAAATAAGAGAAGGGGAGGAGAATTATCATTGTCACTATATATAAATCTCGACTATCCTGACTCTTGCGTCACCCCCTCACGGGCGACACTAGAGGTTCCCAACCCTAGCAGCTAGGTCCTCCATCTCACCCCCCTCCCCTCCGTCGGCGCCGGGCAAAGTCCGTGCGTGCGACGGCGGCGGCAGAGGCACTCTCCTCCCTCTCACAGGTCTACGGGTGGTGCGGGGCGCCCTAAATCGTGGGGGCGGCGTCCGATCCGATACACGGCTGCCGGACCCCGGCGGCTGTGGGGCGTGGTGCCTGTGGGGACCGCCGGGAGGAGGAAGGCGGAGTGGCTGGGCTTCGTCGATGAGCGACCACGTTCGGTCTGGATATCGGGGCGACGACCCTGATCGGAGGCGGTTGGTGAGGCTCAGACTACTCTTGGCAGCACGACACGAGTTGCCCATGTCCAAGGCGGTGTTGTTCCGATGGTTCAGTGGCTTCCACTCCGGTACCCGCTCGGTTCAGCGACGGAGACAAGCACGTTTGGGATCTGTCCCTGCGGCTCATCCGGTTTGGCGTGGTGGGGCGTGGCAGGCCTCCCTCCAAGCTCGAGTGGTGGCATCCTCCGGCAGTGACCGGAGCGTCAAGGTACACAGTGGTGGCAGTGTGGTTGTGGATAATCGTCGGATTTGGGCGGCCAGATCCGGGGCTTTGAAGGTGGCCTTGCAGATGCAGAGTTGTCGGTTGGAGTCTCGTGCGGCAGATCCGAGTGAAGAACTTGTCTTCGGCAGCCGGACGAAGCCGGTGATGGCGACGCATGGCGCCGTTTCCTTGTTGAAGGCATCATCGAGGTGAATCTCCCGACTCCTCCCACTACCTCTGGGGGAAAGCCAAGATGACTACCTCGTGTGGTTACCTCCTCGGGGGCGTCATTCTTGGAGGTGTGCATTGGCTTGAGGGACCAGCAGACGGTTCCAACAATGGAGCGGCGTCCCATGTGATGCATCGACGAAGTGGAGTCTATTAGCAGCGTGGCGCGGCAGGGTCTCGGCGACGGATGTGTGATGATGGACGCGCGTAGGTAGGAGGCGTAGTTTGGCACCGCGGGGGCGTTGACGACAGGCATGGCAAGGTCGATGCATCAGTACCTGCTCGGAAGATGGATAGGTAAGACGGCGGCGGTGACCTCTAATTAAGAGCGCGTCGGACCGGTGTGGCCGAGACCCGGTATGAGGCCTCCGGCTTTGGTGCGAGGTTTGTTTGGTATTCGGCTCGGACAATCGGCACCCCGGCCCCTTCATCAAGTGGATAGGAGTAGCGACCGCGGGCATCGCTGCGAAGAAGAAAGAATAATAAATGCCGTACGTGACCTGTAGTCGATTAAATAAACGAGCGCCTGTAGTCGATCGAATCGAATCGAATCGAATCGAACCGAACGGAACGAGTGGGAGGAAGAAAGAATAAAAAACAAGAAAGAGAAGCAGGGCCGGACGTACTGTTGGCGAGATCCGTTTCCATTTCAAGAAAAAGAAAGAAAAAAAAGAAAGAGACGCGCGTACGTGACCGTAAACGCGTGCACGCTCCAGCCGCGGTTCTTCTCTTTGTCGTATGTATGCGACGACCGGCGAGCATGCATGCATGCATGACCGCCGCATTCACGGGTTTCTTGTCGTGCCAGGCGCGGTGCCTCGTGCACCGACTCCTCCGGAGCCGGGGGAGCATGGGGCGCGAGCAAGCTCCAGCCAAGAAGGGATCCTCGTTGAGCTAGGTTCCTGCTTCCCCTCGCTTTCGTTCTGTTCATGTCCGCTGCTTCCGTGTGCGTGCTGCTGCAACCAGATTCCCCGATCATGTCAAACACCGCCTTGTCCAAGGCGTCAGGCTTTCTTTCAGTTCAAGAATCACACCCTGTGGAGTTGGCTGCTTGGCTCAAGCAATGGTCAAGCAGTTCCTTGGATTCGATCACGTCTTACTGGGAGGCTCTGGCTTCTCCATCCGCACAAGAGCAAGAGTACTTTGGTCCGCACTTCGCAGCCAACTGGAGTGCCGCGGCTGCCGATGGTGACGACCATGGTGCTGCTGCTGCTGATTTCTACTACAACTTCGCCGAGGCATGGCCAGTGCCAAGTGAAGAGCCTCTTAGCGCCACTGCAGAGCCAGAAGGTGATATTGTGGTGGAACAAGAATCTGATGTTGAAATGTCAGAAGAAGCTCCAGGTGGTAGCAGCTACGGTGCCAGTGTCTTGGAGCTGGAGGAGCAGTTGAAGATCCAGGATGCAGTTTCTGAAGCAAGCAATGCTGACTTGATTGCAGATTCAGAGGGTGTTGCTGCAGTGGTAGAAGAATCTGATGCATCAGACTACTCCATGGCAGTAGATGAGCTTGATGCTGGAGCATCGGAAGCAGCTCCAGGTAGCAGCAATGGCGAAGAGATCAGTCAGGATTTGGACACCCCATCTCAACCTGCCGAGCAGCGTGAACAACAAGATGTTGAGAGTGAAGAGCCCAAGGACAACCACGGCAGTGGCAAGGAGGGCCAGGAGGAGCCGTATCTTGGCCTTGAGTCGGATTCCAGCATGTCGCCAAGCTACTTGGACAGAATCTCAAAGCCTGCTGCGGCAGCAGGTGTTGCCATTGTCGTGGTCATTCTTTCAGCCGGCATTGCTGCCCTTTCCATGAGGAAGAGGCAAGCTCAGGTTGCCACAAGTGCCAATGTACCAGCTGAGCAGGAGCAAGCCGAGCAGGCTGAGCCTCGATCTGGTTCAGCGAGCAGTGAGGGCCATCGTCTTGTCAAGTCTCCTCAGGCCAACGAAACTGAGCGATTTGGCGACTCTGGTTTCTCCCAGTACAGCAGCAGCTTGTCATCTGGCCATGGCCATGGCAGGGGGAAGACCAAGGAGGAGGAAGAGAACGTCGGCCTCGAGCCAGCCTCCAAGAGGGAGTCCATGTCATACTCCACATCATCCTATGGCAGCTTCACGACCTATGAGAAGATCGCTGCCAAGAACGTAAGCTTTGATTGTTGTTGTTTATTATCTTTTCGGCTCAGTCAATTTCAAATGTGATGTATGCATGTAACTTACAGGTTGTGAACTTGTTTTTGCAGAGGAACAAGGATGACGAGGCGATGACACCGGTTCGACGCTCCAGCAGGCTGCGGAGTGTCAAATCACCCGAGGCCGAGTCTAGTTAGTGCTCTGTTACAACCCATTCAGGGCACCTAACTCGTCGTAGCTGCTTGCCCAATTCCACGCACTTTATTAGACAGATGTATGATGATAAAATACAGCTTTCTGCTGTTATGTTCTGCAGAATTGATTAGTGGCTAGGATTTATGTCTGTGGTTTGAGATTGCTTTTAAAACTGCACAAGTGATTGTGAGCAATTCCCTTGTATTGTTCTCTGATTGAGATGATGACTATTCTTATGAAACCTCTGCTGTTGTGTTCCATACTGAGAGTTGATCTCCCATACATTCGATTTTTTTTATGTTCCATACTGAGAGTTGATCTCCCATATATTCGATTATTTTTATGTTCCATACTGAGAGTTGATCATCTATTGCTAATAGCATTCCTGCTTTGTGACTTCGTTTGTTCATATGTATGTGAATCATGGTTCAGTACATGGAGAACTTGGGTAATTGTTGTCATTTCTAGAACTTGGGTAATTCTTGTCATTTCTAGTACTTGGATGATACCTCACTCTGATCCAGCGTGGACCTAGATCAGTTGGTATATAATTGGCCATGCTAATTTCAACTCCACCTCTTCAGTTATGTACTCATAGATTTAAACTTGTATGGCTACTTCCTGTTTTGCCCTTCTATATTGATACTACCTTGTTTTTCTTCTCTTATTATGTCAGTTTTCAATATGGCGAAAGTAAAATGTTACAGCACTATAGCGTTGTCAAATGGATGTTTGTCACCTATCTCCGTAGTAGTTTGGACTTGACATCAAAACTGCAGGTGTGCATCTTGTATTTCTCGTTTCCTAAACACAGTGATTTTCAAGCATAGAAGCAGATAGGCTGTAGTTTGGTGGTCTTTCTGTCATCTATTTGCCTCACTTTCATAGGATTTCCTGTAAAGTTTCTAATATACCCGCAAAAAAAAAAAGAGTTTCTAATATGGGTAATAAAGAAATGACAGTTGCATTGTTTGACGCTTCTATGTTTTTGCAGGATGATTTTCTTTCCGTTTTCTATTTCTCACTATTGCAAAATATAATTGTTTTTACCTTATGAGACTCCACAGATAGTTAATGAGTTGGACTTTGATATAGCTCCTCGGTGCATTTTGTTCAGGTTCTCACATAATCCAGTATTGATCTTCATAGGTTTTCGATGATTACTTTTGAATTTTTTCTTTCTCAAAATTTTCTTCTGGTATTTACAATGTTGTGTTTTTTATTAGAAAAGACACCCAAAGGGCATCTAAATTTTACTCCCTCCGTCCCAAAATAAGTGACTCAACTTTATATTAGCTTTAGTACAAAGTTGAGTCACTTATTTTGGGACGGAGAGAGTATTTTTTAGGCATAAAAAACCAGACAACGAACCAGTGAATCGGTAAAACCCCCAACTAACAGCCTTGCTGGTTCGGTCACTGGTCTGATTTTTATAATATACTCGACAACTCAATGGAAAAACAATAAGAAACAATGGCCGTCAAAACTAAAATAACATCAGAAATCATACTAGTCGTCTTCTTTCTTTGATTATATGACGCCCGTCAGAGCTCAAAAAATGCATTGAACCAACTGTAAGGGGAATGGACACATACAAATGCCCTCGCCATACTGGGCTTTGAAGACAACAATAGCCACTCGTCGGACCACTGCACACAACGCATACTTGCAATCCTTCACAAATCAGTCCAAAATGGCTGGAGAAACCGGGACATCACAAAACAACTCAAAAGAAGAGGTCGAAGTAGCCGCACCAAAATTCAGCCAACTGCTTCCCTTGGTCGACAAACTAACTCTAATTATTTGAGAGAACCAACGAATCTTGCAACACATATCCTCACAAATCTTGCATTGCATATCCACACAAGCTCTTCGTTGGCTCGGATCGGGCGTTGTCAAGGTAGAGGGGCTAGAGAGACATTATTCCATCGTTGGCTCGGATCGGGCGTTGTCAAGGTAGAGGGGCTAGAGAGACATTATTCCAATGCACCACCATCGTCGTCACCTCATCGATGCCGCCACTCAAATATACTCGACCTAGGTAAAATAAACTCCTCTGGCCGCGGCCAAACCGTGGGACATGAGAGAGATTCCAAAGGCTCTGCTTGCAAATTATCGAGATTCACATATTTTGTTGCATGTTTGGTAGAATTTGAACATTGCGCGTCTTCTTTTTGTCTGTTGTGTGAATGAAACATATGTGAGCAAAAATCCATATAAACATGCACACCATGTCAAAAAAGAGAAGCAGAAACATGTATTCTTGGAAAACTATATATGAACTTTTACCCTATGGTGTATGGCTATTATGAATATATTTCAAAGTGCCAACAATACATACGCAAATACATAACCTAAATTGTCATCAACTTCATATAAATTTTGTGTGCCCTTGTAATACAGTATTGTTTAAAAATGATTGTACACAAAGTGGTGTAAACTTTTTTTTTTGGCATCTAAACAACATGTCAGCTACGAAATGATAGAGCGTCCAACTCTTGCTGTGATGCTGTCTGAACTTTTATGTCACACACCAATCACTAGCAAAAATAAATTATAATATAAAAATAACACATGGAAAATTAATTATTTCTAACGGCGTGGCTGATTTAAGTCAATGGAAAACGCTCCAGATTGGTTTGGAGTGATGCAAGATTAGGAGCACTTGTAACCTTGATTAATTTTGTGGTTAATCAAGTCCAGGGCCGCCCCCTCTATTTACATGGGTTTGCGTGTTAGCCCCCATTACATGCTCATTAATTAATTAGTTAATCCCCAATGACATTTTTAACCTCACAATTACTTATGCTGCCTTTTAGGTCATAGTTAACTTAGTCATTTGATTACATTATTATCTAACAGTGGGATGCCGACATCCCGTGCCACTGTGACAATATGTGATTTGATTAGATTGGCAGCATTTTGGTAGGATGACCATTAGTTGGGTGTTAGCCTTCAAAATAATTAATTGGGTGTTTCTGGGTGAAGAGATCCTTTTTGTGGTTGGTTACCTTCGCTGGCTGTTGTACACACATATGTTTAATACATGTTTCGCTTATTTAATGTATAACTTGATTAGTTTTTAGAACTTTATGATTTGATAGTGGCCCCTCTCCTTTTATGATAAACAAAAATAGTAGTTGTTTTGGTGCCTGCATGTTATCGAGAAACCGGAGTATCAATCAATTTTGCTAGTCATACATTGAACAACACACTATTTTCATGCTAACTTAGATTGAGTGGGTGTTTTACTATAAGTGGGTCTGTTTGATTCTGAGCTCCTGGTGAAAAAAAGTGAATTGTACAGTAGTACTAGATGACAGGCCAGTCTGAGGGTTTGACATCACCCGTGATCTATAATTATATTTATACTTAAGTTTTCACTAGAAGGTACAGTTGTATTATTTCCCAAAGCATTGATCTGCATTGTAAGAAAGAAAGAAAGAAAACTTTGTATTTTCTCAACATATGTTTTAGTCCTCAATGCCTTGTCTTTCATTGAAGATGGAAATCCTGATATCTTTTCTTTCTTTGATGGTCCTCAGGATTGCTCTGAATGGTTATTTACCAGTAAAAAAACAGATAAAGTTCGCCCATTCACAATGCATGTGAACTTTGATAAGTTTTCTGAAGGTCTGAAGATGAACATGAGTTGTTTGTTGGCTGTCCATAATATGACTTTTAAAAACAGCTTATTCACAATGTAATTGCTGCACTTTACAGGCATTCTAGTTGGTGACGAGCTTGTCATAGATGGTGGAATGGCAACATTTGAAGTTACAGAGAAGATCGGGAGTGATCTGCGCTGTAAGTGTACAGACCCAGGTTTGCTTCTTCCTCGAGCCAAGTTGTCATTCTGGAGGGACGGAAAATTAGTTGAAAGGAACTTTGGGCTTCCTACATTATCGACAAAGGTTAACTTATAATGCAACACTTACTATTCTTGTAGCTCTTGTATTTTATTTTTGATAGTTCCATTTTAATTTTCTCACTCATTAAGAACAAACCATATTTTTGGTCATTATCAGTTTGATATCTAGCATGACAATTTTTTTGGCTAATATTCTTAAATTTTTATTCTTATATTACTTACTGAAACTAGTATCTTCTTGCTTGCTAACTGCCTATATTGTATTGTAGGATTGGGCTGACATTGAATTTGGCATAACTGAAGGAGTCGATTGTATTGCTCTTTCATTTGTAAAGGACGCTAATGACATTAAGTCCCTGAAAACTTACCTCTCCAGAAGATCATTAGAGTGAGCAGAACTGCAATTCTTAAAGGACCTAAACATAAGTTGGTGATACACATATTTGTTCCACAGAGGTGTCTGTAGTGTAAAAGTTGCTTAGCATGTCTAGGATTGTCCAAGTTAGAACTTCGATCATAGAAATTACCAGCAGCAGGGTTCTGACTTCTGAGCCTCTGACTGCTGTTGTACAGCTTCCAATAAGTGCAGGATCCTTTTGTAGTTTAGAGCATGCTATTTGCTATATCTAACTTGGAAAATGTGAAATGGCGTAGCAATAGAAATTGACGCCATTGTTAGACGATAGAGCATATGAAGTGGGAGTCTGTTATTTATCCAACTAAAATGGCACTTTAGGAGTTGTGCCTGTGATACTGATATACGCCAAACTTAGCAAATGATACAATTCTATCCATTAAAAGATGGTATACATATTCATTAGGACTTGAGTTACATTACTGTTCTCTTCTCTTCTCTTCTCGCTGTCGCCCGTCAAAGAGAACACGATTATAATTCATGAATCCAAGGAGAACACGATTTAAATGCTATTCCTTATCCCTATGAAACAAGAAACAGCAGGGCGCGAGAAACAAACAAATAATACCTTGGAAACAAAATTAAAATTTGACTGCCAAAGCATCAAACACTAAGAAACAACAGGGCACGTGAAGCAACAGTAGGTCTAATCCACTCTAAAACAGAGAAGGGGGAGGGGAACAAATAGAGGGAGAGGACATGACGTACATGGAGTGGACCATGAGTCCAAGGAAGGAGCATGAGACGACCTCCAAGCCCCAGGGGTTGGAGTCGGCGGGCCTCCAGCATTGAAGGCCAGCTTGAGCTGCAGCAATGCCTCACCTGCGACCAAACAGAGCAGGAGGCAAACAAATCAGCCATGAAGATCGATTTACTCAGATTGATACCTTCAATTTGAATTAGCATGCATACCTAGCAGCAGCAGCGACCACATGGTGGTCACACTCCCCCATCCAGTCATCCACAACAGCCAAACACCAGCACATCAGCAGTACAACGAATCCGCACGGTGAAACTCACACAGCCATGAGACAACATGTTGGCCCTCAAATGGCAGGCCTGCGAAAAGAAGTGGTCAAAATCTGCATATAGCAATATATGTACTACTTATGATGCATTCCTAGCTGTATACCAAATCAGTAGCATGGACGCGATTAGCCTAGTAGATTCTGTACAACAATACGAGTGCTCTATATATTTAAGTCTAACTTGTGAGCGTCCGTTTAAACTTGCCTAATTTGGAATGATCGGCTTATGGTAAAGTAATAACTTTACTGGATAAGCTAAAAGTTCAGTTCTTTGAAGCCATCTTGTCAGCTTCAAATGATCGGCTTTGAAGCCCAATCCTACAATACAATATAAGCAGTTAGCAAGCAAGAGGATACTAGTTTCAGTATGCAATATAAGAATAAAAATCTAAGAATATTAGCCAAAAAAATTGCCAAGCTAGATATCAAACTGATAGTTCAATGACATCTACTTTTGTGCATTTTTCTTTTAAAAAAATAAAGCTATTTTTTTGAAACTTTTGTGTGAAGTATGAACCGTTTTCATCCTTGTAATCCTCGCGTCGATATCGTTGAAACTAAATCCCTTAGTTATATATTTCAGTAATTCTTTAACTTCATGTACTTATATTATCGGGTGCACTTCTAGTATCACTATGTGTACTTGCCATGTTATTGCTTACAACTATGTGTCGTTGCACCAAAATGCAGTCGATTGCTTCCCTTGATCGACACACCAACTGTCAAGATTTGAAGAGAGCAAATGAATCTTGTGCAACACATATCCTCACAAGCTCTTCGTTGGCTCGGATCGGGCGTCGTCAAGGTAGAGAGAGGGCAGAGAGACCTTATTCCAACACACCATCACCACCGTCACCTCGTCGATGCCGTCAGAGAAACAAGAATAAACTCGACCTAGGGAAAATCAAAGGTACAGCAGCAGGGTTGTCCAAGTTAGAACTTCGATCATAGAAATTACCAGCAGCAGGGTTCTGACTTCTGAGCCTCTGACTGTTGTTGTATAGCTTCCAATAAGTGCAGGGTCCTTTTGTAGTTTAGAGCATGCTATTTGCTATATCAAACTTGGAAAATGTGGAATGGCGTAGCAATAGAAATTGACTCCATTGTTTGACGATAGAGCATATGAAGTGGGAGTCTGTTATTTATCCAACTAAAATGGCACTTTAGGAGTTGTGCCTGTGATACTGATATACGCCAAACTTAGCAAATGATACAATTCTATCCATTAAAAGATGGTATACATATTCATTAGGACTTGAGTTACATTACTGTTCTCTTCTCTTCTCTTCTCGCTGTCGCCCGTCGTCCCAAGTCCAAGTCGCACGCGCACCCCGCACGCGGTTGGATCACCACTTCTAGTATATATAGAGATAGAGATGGGGTTGGTTTGGACTTGAGAGGTAGAAGGAGGAGGGCATGGTCCATGACCAAAGGTTAGGCCGTGCCGCGGATCAATGAGGTGGCGCAAGGTGGTGCCACGGATCTATGACGTGGCGCAAGACAGACAACATGATGATGACAACGATGCCAGGCACACATCCTTGCTATTTCCAAGAAATGGGCCTCGTTATTATTTTTGAAAAAGACTTGAAAAGGTTATTACAATGGTCTGTCTATTTGTTTATTTATTTTAGCAAACTAACTTTTCCGAGCCAGTGGAGTTATTCAATGATGATGACAGGCTATTTTCAAGAAAGAGACCCTCCGTTTGTTTTCTTAAAGACTTGGGCAGAATATTACAATGAAATATAAAGTTTGTCTTTGGAGCTATTATATTCTGATTTCTTTGAGGATGTCAAGAATCAATTGTTCTAGAGTTTATATTCTATTCTGATTTCTTTGTGGATGTCGAAAATCAATTGTTCTAGAGTTTATAATTCATTATGTATGAAATGTCCAAGGAGTCCATCTCTTACTTCGCTTGACAAGGATAACAAGTGTCACAAGCAAAGCAAATGGATCTGGTAACATGTCCAAACAAGAATAGGCATGGATCATCAGACAAACAAGGCCAAACAGATTATGTCCCCCCCCCCCCCCCCCCCCCCCCCCCCCCCCCCCCCCCCCCCCCCCCCCCCCCCCCCCCCCCCCCCCCCCCCCCCCCCCCCCCCCCCCCCCCCCCCCCCCCCCCCCCCCCCCCCCCCCCCCCCCCCCCCCCCCCCCCCCCCCCCCCCCCCCCCCCCCCCCCCCCCCCCCCCCCCCCCCCCCCCCCCCCCCCCCCCCCCCCCCCCCCCCCCCCCCCCCCCCCCCCCCCCCCCCCCCCCCCCCCCCCCCCCCCCCCCCCCCCCCCCCCCCCCCCCCCCCCCCCCCCCCCCCCCCCCCCCCCCCCCCCCCCCCCCCCCCCCCCCCCCCCCCCCCCCCCCCCCCCCCCCCCCCCCCCCCCCCCCCCCCCCCCCCCCCCCCCCCCCCCCCCCCCCCCCCCCCCCCCCCCCCCCCCCCCCCCCCCCCCCCCCCCCCCCCCCCCCCCCCCCCCCCCCCCCCCCCCCCCCCCCCCCCCCCCCCCCCCCCCCCCCCCCCCCCCCCCCCCCCCCCCCCCCCCCCCCCCCCCCCCCCCCCCCCCCCCCCCCCCCCCCCCCCCCCCCCCCCCCCCCCCCCCCCCCCCCCCCCCCCCCCCCCCCCCCCCCCCCCCCCCCCCCCCCCCCCCCCCCCCCCCCCCCCCCCCCCCCCCCCCCCCCCCCCCCCCCCCCCCCCCCCCCCCCCCCCCCCCCCCCCCCCCCCCCCCCCCCCCCCCCCCCCCCCCCCCCCCCCCCCCCCCCCCCCCCCCCCCCCCCCCCCCCCCCCCCCCCCCCCCCCCCCCCCCCCCCCCCCCCCCCCCCCCCCCCCCCCCCCCCCCCCCCCCCCCCCCCCCCCCCCCCCCCCCCCCCCCCCCCCCCCCCCCCCCCCCCCCCCCCCCCCCCCCCCCCCCCCCCCCCCCCCCCCCCCCCCCCCCCCCCCCCCCCCCCCCCCCCCCCCCCCCCCCCCCCCCCCCCCCCCCCCCCCCCCCCCCCCCCCCCCCCCCCCCCCCCCCCCCCCCCCCCCCCCCCCCCCCCCCCCCCCCCCCCCCCCCCCCCCCCCCCCCCCCCCCCCCCCCCCCCCCCCCCCCCCCCCCCCCCCCCCCCCCCCCCCCCCCCCCCCCCCCCCCCCCCCCCCCCCCCCCCCCCCCCCCCCCCCCCCCCCCCCCCCCCCCCCCCCCCCCCCCCCCCCCAGCCTGGCCATGGTAGTTCTGTACTGCTTAGTATAGGCCAAAGACAATAATGAGAGGCTGACCTTGGCACAACCTTAAAAGCCAAAATGTACAGAATTTGAGAGAGCAAGATAACGATTCTCATCAGATCATTACTTCCACCTAAGAATCCTTCTGCTATTTCCCATAAAAACAACAACGTAAACAACATGGCATTGCTCAAGCCTCTAAGACAAACACAAATTTGGGGAACGCAAGCTAGCAACCCACAATCATGATGATCTGGAATGCCGTTTCCGCCTACTTTAGGAACAGCGCATCAAACAAGAACAGGGCTTGTGGACAACCAATAAATTAATACCAACTTAGTAAGGTACCATGGAAATACAAGAAAGCAAGGGAGAAAACCTGAAGTTGCTTACCTATGCCGAATTCGAAGGTGTGGCCACTGGAGGAACCATGCAGGAATGAGCGCCAGCACAAGCACGACTGCTTTACCAACCACACATATATGCTCTTGTCTCCTGTAATAACAGTATGAATCCAAAGAACCAGGTCAAGTCTCTCTAACAACACAATACAAGACAAGACAAAGGTGCTTAACAAAACAAATGACAACTATTCAGATTGCACAACATCAGTCTAACAAGGAACGGACCAGTGAGTTGCTGCCAGTAACCACAAGCTTTTACAAAGTCAAGCTAGATAAACCAAGCTCTAGTTAAAAATTGCCAATTTGCTCTCAAATAAACAGGACCTAATAAACCATTTGCCAGAGAAACCAATAACACACTGGAATAAGTCGAGCATTCTTATCCAGCAGAAACAAACAACTCACAATCGGTAAAAGATCAAGCAGAGGGTATCTCTTCTTCTCTTCTCCAATATTATCAAACAAGACCAAGAAAGAAGAATCACCCAGCATGGCCAAGAAGCATACATACATACATGTTGATTTAACTCAAGCCATTCAATTACTTCAGGGAATTTAACCTAGCTAGCTTAACATCACCTGGAAATAAACAAGCTATACTAAATCAGCCCTCTTCTTTCAAAATTCTCTCAAGGAAAAGAAGGTCTTACACTTAGAACCTACTCCAGAACACTACATGTAGTGCCATTCATAATACACATGCTTAAGCAATCATAAAAGTGACTAGACTGAATTAGAAATAAGAGCTACGTTCAACAAAAGGCATCCTGGCCATCTAAGAAATAGAAATTACACAGCTCCTACACCACACATATGCCTTGCCAACTAGACTATAAGACATCCTGGCCATGCTACCACGGCTAGATGACCATGGATGGGCACACAGAGCATACACGAAAGCAAGGGATAGCAACCGAAGTGGCTCACCAGTGCCGAATTCAAAGAAGTGGCCATCGGAGGCACCGCGCAGGAATGAGCGCCGGCACAGGCAGAGCCGCTTTCAGGACCAAACTCGTGCTGGACAGCATTGTCTCCGTGCCATGGTTAATGAGCGCACACCCGGTAATAACTCTGCTCGGTAGCCCGGCCAAGGTGGTTCCATACTGCTTACACGGCAAGCTTCTCAACCATATTAATCTGAGCCATACAAAATAAAAAACAAGACGAGCACATCAGCACCAGGCTCCATTACAACACATATTATCTGAAGCAACATGATTAAATACTATAACAACCGGAGAAATCATGTTAGGACCAAAATTCAAGAATAAGTTGTTACTATTGTTCAAGGGAAGAAATAGTGAAGCCAAAATCTCAATGTCCTATGAGGCTATGACATACACAGCCGTTTGTTTCTCTGAACTACAGTGATTGCCAGCCATTTGTTTCACATCAACAAGATGTGGATCTGTCCAGCTAAGCTTTGAAATGAGTCAGCAAAGGATCCATTTGGTACAAAATAATAGGCATGAGCAAGCAACATGCAACCTTTTCAAGGTTCCTAAACTGTTTTTACCATGAAAGCATTGCACTAAACCGCAGTTCAATACATTATAATTTATCCAAAGAAATTTGCAAACTAATCGTCCTAGTCCACTATCAAGCAACTGAAGATGTTTTTAATTGCATACCCAGCGAAAACACTGGATGAGCAGACCATGGCATCAATTCACAATTGATACATCAAGGGGGGACAACATCTTACACAGAGAAGTCATGGCATACGAAAGTTAAGCATCTACAGACTGTTAAGAATCCAAGGATAGGTGAAGAAGCATCGAAGATCATCAGCATACATCGCATGGTAAAGGGAACAGCAGGGGTTAGCAATGTGCAACATTGACATATTATAGCCATAGGAAAATTGGCTCGTTCATAATTAGCTAACAGCAACTATCAGAGCATCATTTACCAAGCCCACAACTTAAGTAGCCATGGCACCAACCAAGGCCATCGTTCGGTGACCACATGCTCAGAGCAAAGGAAACAAGAGGAACTCAGGAGCACGCACCTTTAATGTTTGTTGCCGAGGCCAAACCACGCCGTCACCGTGAGAGCTGGACGAAGATTGACAAAGCCAAACCTACACGCGCAGGAGGCTGGACATCCACGCATGCGACCCCTGCTGTATGGAGGCAACGAGTGCACATGTGGCCCATAGAGGAGGAGGAGGATGAAGAGCTCTCTGTTGAAGCTCTTGTCGACGTCGAGCTTCTCGGCCATATAATCTGGACCATGCACAAATCAAACAATAAGACGAGCACATCAACTAGAGAGAAAGCAGCACACATAGAGATAGATAATAAACATCAATCAGGAACCACCCTCTAATTTTGAATCTAACTATGAGGACATGCAAAGTCAGCAATCTTAAAACCAAGATACAAAGTGAGTCTACATCTCCAAGTCTAATTCAAATTTAATGAAGGCCGATAAAAGTAGCGGTTTAGATGTTCACGAAAAGATGTCCACTGTTCATGGGCCAAAATATCTCCAGTTTATAAATCGCTCACACATGGCTCCAAAGAACATGCCGGAATAAAAAAACATGCTTCTAAACAGGAGCAAAGCCTGAATGGGCTTACTAGTAATCACTTGGTGATAAAAGTTACTCCAGAACACTACATGTAGTGCCATTCATAATACACATGCTTAAGCAATCATAATAGCGACCAAACTGAATTAAAAACGTCTATGTTCAACAAGAGACATCTTGACCAATTCAACAAGAAAACATCTTGACCATCTAAGAAATACACATTACAGCACCTACGCTACACATGCCTTGCTAAAAGGACTATAAATCATCAGGATGCCGAACTGCTACCTCGGCTCGATCACCATGGATGGGCACGCAGAGCATACAAGAAAGCAGGGGAGAGCAACCGAAGTGGCTTACCTATGCCGAATTCAAAGAAGTGGCCACCACTGGCACCACGCGCACAACCTGTCTCCGTGTCGTGGTCCATCAACGCACACCCGGTAATAACTCTGCTCGACAACCCGGCCATGATAGTTCCGTACTGCCTATACGCCAACCTTCTCAACCATATTATCTGAGCCATACAAAATCAAAAAACAAGACGAGAACATCAGCACCAGTGTCCATTACAACAACATATTATGTGAAGCAACATGATTGAATCCTACAGCAATAGGAGAAATTATGTTATGGACAAGATTCCAGAAATAGTTGTTGGTATTGGTGAAGGGAAGAACTAGTGAAACCAAAATCTCAATGTCCCTCAACAAGTTATCAGAAATACTACCTCCGTCCCATAATATAAGAGCGCTTTTGACACTACACTAGTGTAAAAAACGCTCTTATATTATGGGACGGAGGGAGTAGTTGTTAGTATTGGTCAAGGAAAGAGCTAGCATACACGATAAGAACTGTGGCTAGCCGCATCAGGTCAATTAATTAGTCCAGGTAAACTAACGGTTTAGGCAATAGAGATACGCCCAGACCAAGTTCTAGCTCAATTCTATTAGGCATAGTAATTTCCCTTACTATCCAATTCTAGAAATTATATAGTTAAGCAGTAGCCACAAAGCATGCAGAAATAATAAACAAGCAAATAACAGTAGCAAGCTGCACACAGTGTCATGCCCAAATCTTGAATAACAACATGCATGAGTATGAACCACACTAAACCTAAGCATTAGCATCTCCAAATCTTTAAGAATTGCAGTTCTGCTCACTTTAAGAGCAGAGACAGGGAAAAGCATAGGAACACACACACACACAAACCAAGCACAGCCATAGGAACATCAACGAACTAGATCTACATGTGTATAACCATGAATGGTTCTCTGTTACTCAACATGAACAAAGAACAGAGATCAGGAATATGAACCCCGAGTTCACATCCAAGTACCCGAATCACACATGAGTGGAAACGAGCCTCTCCACTTGACAAGGGCGTACTGTTCTCATCACACACTCACACACAAGGCATGTACGTCCAGATGACCACCCCACAAGCCAAGCCCTACCCTAGAAATTACCACAGCTTGAATGCCAAGATCACAGCATGGCCTTGTCACAATGGGCAGGTAACACAGACCACTGGGTAGAGTAGGGAGGACACGGAACAATTACCTGAACGACAGTCGAAAGAGAGGCGGTTGCAGCGCAGTAAACTCCCTACCGTCGCACGAGGCGGGAGCTGCTGCTAGATGCTCATTGACAAGTCATTCACTCGCAAGTCGACATCCGCAACAGTGGAAGGTGCAAGCACTGTCGTTGTGACAACCAACCAACTGCAAATTACATACAGCAAAAAAGATCATTTTTTTCTCATTACATCCAGCAAGACAATGAGGTAGTAAACACACAATGAAACCATCAAATTTATCTATGGCCGCAGATCGTACAAATCATAAGTTGATTCTAGTAATCATGTTATTCAAAAATGAAACTAACTATGTATGATTAGTATTGTAGCATAGAAGCTTCGGTTCAGTACGGAAATATGCTAACATGGTACGGTAGCAGACCAGGACAATTTTGAGTAAGGACCCCTAAAGTAGGAGACCAACCTAAACTTACTACTCCCTCCATCCCATAATATAAGAGCGTTTTTTTACACTAGTGTAGTGTAAAAAACGCTCCTATATTATGGGGAGGAGGGAGCAACATACACGCATTATCAGGAAGAAACCAACAGAGTTGCGAACCATGCTATAGGAAGAACAGCAGCAAGTCACACCCTGTTAAGTCATAAATCCAGGCAAGCTAGCAGTTTATGCAATAGAGACATGTCCAGACCACATTCAAGCAATTCTATGAAGAATGTATATATGTAAACAGAGCCACTGTACCATGCTTAAGACTAAAAATCCAAAATTGGTATAATAACAGGGCCGGGGAGATAATACACTAGACCCTAGAATTATTTTTCCAACCTAGCAAGTCATATTGCTTACCTTCAAAGAAAAAATTCCATATTTATGTTATCTATGTCAAGGGAGAATATGAACTGATTTGTAGTCAACGAGATCACAGTGGACAGACAATCTGTGTTAATTTTCAGAACTCGAAGGAATGACCGCGTTAGAGGTCTCCCAGTGCATTCTAAAATTGGTCTAGAACTCTAGATATGTCTCAATGTAGGACAGGACTGCCCCCCCCCCCCCCCCCCCCCCCCCCCCCCCCCCCCCCCCCCCCCCCCCCCCCCCCCCCCCCCCCCCCCCCCCCCCCCCCCCCCCCCCCCCCCCCCCCCCCCCCCCCCCCCCCCCCCCCCCCCCCCCCCCCCCCCCCCCCCCCCCCCCCCCCCCCCCCCCCCCCCCCCCCCCCCCCCCCCCCCCCCCCCCCCCCCCCCCCCCCCCCCCCCCCCCCCCCCCCCCCCCCCCCCCCCCCCCCCCCCCCCCCCCCCCCCCCCCCCCCCCCCCCCCCCCCCCCCCCCCCCCCCCCCCCCCCCCCCCCCCCCCCCCCCCCCCCCCCCCCCCCCCCCCCCCCCCCCCCCCCCCCCCCCCCCCCCCCCCCCCCCCCCCCCCCCCCCCCCCCCCCCCCCCCCCCCCCCCCCCCCCCCCCCCCCCCCCCCCCCCCCCCCCCCCCCCCCCCCCCCCCCCCCCCCCCCCCCCCCCCCCCCCCCCCCCCCCCCCCCCCCCCCCCCCCCCCCCCCCCCCCCCCCCCCCCCCCCCCCCCCCCCCCCCCCCCCCCCCCCCCCCCCCCCCCCCCCCCCCCCCCCCCCCCCCCCCCCCCCCCCCCCCCCCCCCCCCCCCCCCCCCCCCCCCCCCCCCCCCCCCCCCCCCCCCCCCCCCCCCCCCCCCCCCCCCCCCCCCCCCCCCCCCCCCCCCCCCCCCCCCCCCCCCCCCCCCCCCCCCCCCCCCCCCCCCCCCCCCCCCCCCCCCCCCCCCCCCCCCCCCCCCCCCCCCCCCCCCCCCCCCCCCCCCCCCCCCCCCCCCCCCCCCCCCCCCCCCCCCCCCCCCCCCCCCCCCCCCCCCCCCCCCCCCCCCCCCCCCCCCCCCCCCCCCCCCCCCCCCCCCCCCCCCCCCCCCCCCCCCCCCCCCCCCCCCCCCCCCCCCCCCCCCCCCCCCCCCCCCCCCCCCCCCCCCCCCCCCCCCCCCCCCCCCCCCCCCCCCCCCCCCCCCCCCCCCCCCCCCCCCCCCCCCCCCCCCCCCCCCCCCCCCCCCCCCCCCCCCCCCCCCCCCCCCCCCCCCCCCCCCCCCCCCCCCCCCCCCCCCCCCCCCCCCCCCCCCCCCCCCCCCCCCCCCCCCCCCCCCCCCCCCCCCCCCCCCCCCCCCCCCCCCCCCCCCCCCCCCCCCCCCCCCCCCCCCCCCCCCCCCCCCCCCCCCCCCCCCCCCCCCCCCCCCCCCCCCCCCCCCCCCCCCCCCCCCCCCCCCCCCCCCCCCCCCCCCCCCCCCCCCCCCCCCCCCCCCCCCCCCCCCCCCCCCCCCCCCCCCCCCCCCCCCCCCCCCCCCCCCCCCCCCCCCCCCCCCCCCCCCCCCCCCCCCCCCCCCCCCCCCCCCCCCCCCCCCCCCCCCCCCCCCCCCCCCCCCCCCCCCCCCCCCCCCCCCCCCCCCCCCCCCCCCCCCCCCCCCCCCCCCCCCCCCCCCCCCCCCCCCCCCCCCCCCCCCCCCCCCCCCCCCCCCCCCCCCCCCCCCCCCCCCCCCCCCCCCCCCCCCCCCCCCCCCCCCCCCCCCCCCCCCCCCCCCCCCCCCCCCCCCCCCCCCCCCCCCCCCCCCCCCCCCCCCCCCCCCCCCCCCCCCCCCCCCCCCCCCCCCCCCCCCCCCCCCCCCCCCCCCCCCCCCCCCCCCCCCCCCCCCCCCCCCCCCCCCCCCCCCCCCCCCCCCCCCCCCCCCCCCCCCCCCCCCCCCCCCCCCCCCCCCCCCCCCCCCCCCCCCCCCCCCCCCCCCCCCCCCCCCCCCCCCCCCCCCCCCCCCCCCCCCCCCCCCCCCCCCCCCCCCCCCCCCCCCCCCCCCCCCCCCCCCCCCCCCCCCCCCCCCCCCCCCCCCCCCCCCCCCCCCCCCCCCCCCCCCCCCCCCCCCCCCCCCCCCCCCCCCCCCCCCCCCCCCCCCCCCCCCCCCCCCCCCCCCCCCCCCCCCCCCCCCCCCCCCCCCCCCCCCCCCCCCCCCCCCCCCCCCCCCCCCCCCCCCCCCCCCCCCCCCCCCCCCCCCCCCCCCCCCCCCCCCCCCCCCCCCCCCCCCCCCCCCCCCCCCCCCCCCCCCCCCCCCCCCCCCCCCCCCCCCCCCCCCCCCCCCCCCCCGATAGGCCTGCAATACAATATAAGCAGTTAGCAAGCAAGAAGATACTAGTTTCAGTAAGCAATGTAAGAATTAAAAATCTAAGAAATTAGTAGCCAAAAAAATGTCATGCTAGATATCAAACTGATAGTTCAATGACCAAAAATATGGTCTGTTCTTAATGAGTGAGAAAATTAAAATGGAACTATCAAAATGAAATCCAAGAACTCCAAGATTAGTAAGTGTTGTATTCAGTTAACCTTTGTCGATAATGTAGGAAGCCCAAAGTTTCTTTCAACTAGTTTTCCGTCCCTCCAGAATGACAACTCGGCTCAGATCACTCCCGATCTTCTTTGTAACTTCAAATGTCGGGATCCCACCATCTATGACAAGCTCATCACCAACGACAATGCCTGTAAAGTGCAGTAAATCCATTAGGAATAAGGCAATAAGTTGTTCCTAGAAGTCATATTATGGACAACCAACAAACGACTCATGTTCATCTTCAGACCTTTAGAAAACTTACCAAAGTTCACATGAATTGAAAATGGGCGAGCTTTATCTGTCTTTTTACTGGTAAATAACCATTCAAAGCAATCCTGCAATGCACCATCAAAGAAAGAAAAGATATCAGGGTTTCCATATTAGATGAAAGACAAGGCATAGAGGACTAAAACATATGTTGAGAAAATACCAAGTTCTGTTTCTTTCTTATAATTCAGATCGATGCTTTCGCAAATAATACAATTGCACCTTCTAAGAAAAATCTTAAGTGTAAATATAATTACATAGATCATGCCCTGTCATCTAGTACAATTCACTTGTTATCAGGAGCTCAGAATCAAACACTTCCACTTCTCGAAAAACACCCATTCAATCTAAGTCTACGTGAAAACAGTGTGCAGTTTAAAGTATAACTTAGCACAACTGATCAATACTCCGGTTTCTCAATAACATGCAGGCACCGAAACAACTACTATTTTTATTTGTCATAAAAGGAGAGGGGCCACTATCAAATCATAAATTTCTAAAACTGAATTGTCGTCGGGATCACTATTTTGTATTAGCAAGACGTGTGATCGATCTAGCTAGACTCCTAACTCGCCGCTCCCCTTCGATTGGCTCTGCTCCTGGATGAAGTCACATGAATTTGTTATCAACATAATTGTCATCTCCTGTGAAACAGCCAACAAATTTGCAACAAGCCACATGGCAATACGTACAGAATCAATTGTTTCGAGTTAACAAATTGTTACAGAGAAACAACAACAAAAAGAGCATCTTTTTCCTTTGTTCCATCCATGAGTGTCCAGTGAACTGAAATCTCCTCAAAACTAAATGGATAGGTGCAGCCCAAGACCAAAAACCAAACAAGCAATAGACAGGGGAAAGGGGGGCCACTATCAAATCATAAATTTCTAAAAACTGATCAAGTTATCCAGTTATACATTAAATAAGTGAAACAGGTAATAAACATATGTGTGTACAACAGCTAGCAAAGCTAACCAACCACAAAAGGGATCCAGCCAGCAAAGCTAACCAACCACAAAAGGGATCTCTTCACCCAGAAACACTGAATTAATTATTTTGAAAGACTAACACCCAACTAATGGTCATCCTACCAAAATGCTGCCAATCTAATCTAATCCCACATTGTCACAGTGGCATGGGATGTCGAGATCCCATTGTTAGATAACAATGTATCAAGAAAACACTGGATGAGCAGACCATGGCACCAATTCACGTTTGGTACATCAAGGAAATAAAAACATCGTACAACAAGAAGTAATGCCATACGACCCAGTGGTGAGCCAACACGCAACCAGTAGGTGGAGTACCACACAAACAATGTCAGGCGCAGAGGCAGCCAGGCAGGGTGCCGGCTGCCGGCGGACCGTACCAGTCATATTCCAACATTGGACTAACCACAACCATTATAGAGATGGTACCAAATTAATCAGGGCATATGCATATAGGATCTTCTAGAAAAAAATCTGCACACAACGACGACTATTACTTAATGATTACAAAATAATCTATTAGACTCATTTTTCAGCGATACGAATTTGCATACATGTTGTGTAGGAAAAAAAAACTGCACACAATAGTAGCTGCTGTTACTTGGAGAGTATAATATGTAATGTACCATATCGTTGCACAAATCAGTCAAAGGAGAATTGTCAAAACTATCTCACACTTGCTGTTGCAGAAATCAGTCAAGGAAAATTGTCAAAAACACCTTACAATAAAATAATAGCCTCCCGTATAAACCATCGTCAGACTAACACCACATCATTAGACTAACATGAATCTAAAAAATGTTGAGAGGAGAAACATTTGCATGCCCCCCCCCCCCCCCCCCCCCCCCCCCCCCCCCCCCCCCCCCCCCCCCCCCCCCCCCCCCCCCCCCCCCCCCCCCCCCCCCCCCCCCCCCCCCCCCCCCCCCCCCCCCCCCCCCCCCCCCCCCCCCCCCCCCCCCCCCCCCCCCCCCCCCCCCCCCCCCCCCCCCCCCCCCCCCCCCCCCCCCCCCCCCCCCCCCCCCCCCCCCCCCCCCCCCCCCCCCCCCCCCCCCCCCCCCCCCCCCCCCCCCCCCCCCCCCCCCCCCCCCCCCCCCCCCCCCCCCCCCCCCCCCCCCCCCCCCCCCCCCCCCCCCCCCCCCCCCCCCCCCCCCCCCCCCCCCCCCCCCCCCCCCCCCCCCCCCCCCCCCCCCCCCCCCCCCCCCCCCCCCCCCCCCCCCCCCCCCCCCCCCCCCCCCCCCCCCCCCCCCCCCCCCCCCCCCCCCCCCCCCCCCCCCCCCCCCCCCCCCCCCCCCCCCCCCCCCCCCCCCCCCCCCCCCCCCCCCCCCCCCCCCCCCCCCCCCCCCCCCCCCCCCCCCCCCCCCCCCCCCCCCCCCCCCCCCCCCCCCCCCCCCCCCCCCCCCCCCCCCCCCCCCCCCCCCCCCCCCCCCCCCCCCCCCCCCCCCCCCCCCCCCCCCCCCCCCCCCCCCCCCCCCCCCCAGTGGGGTAATGGCTTCGGCCACTACTGCTAGCTCCTCCTAAGATTGGTCGGTTGGGCCCGGGAGTATGGGCGGAGAGGGGAGGAGTACACCATGTGCTTGGTAGAAGGGCGTTTGGGTCGGGAGTATGAATAGATAACTGGTCACTATGGAGGAGATAAAAAAAACGATGGCTTAGTTAGTCGTGGCAACTGGCATAGGGGGTGACCAAACATCACATTTTCGACAAAGGGAATATATTAATATTACGAAGATACCAGTTACACCAATAGGAAAAAAACGAATTAGTACATAGACTTTTATTTTAATGTGTGTGTGTGTGTACGGTGGAGGTCAAGTGCATGATGAGAGGTAAATGTGATTCGAGTACGTTTTGCCAATTAGTACGGCCGGAGCCTTTCCGATCTAGATATCCAGGGGCGACATACGCCAATCCATATAGATCTTCAACGGGGAAGACCGGAACTCGTCAGCGGCCAGATCCAAGGGGTCAACATCGGGCAACGAGATGACTTGGCGGAAGAAGAGTGTTAGGGCCAATATCTGGCAGGAGCAGATCGGGGCAAGCCACCACCATGGACCGGAGCTCTACCTCGACCCAGAGTCGCGTGCGCCGAGGCGAGAGAAGGCCAGGTCGCCAGCTAGCAGGAGCCTCGCTAGGCGCCGGCGCGCCTCGAAAGCCTGCCATGGCCGAAATCCAGTGGAGCCAAGATGGAGCGGTCACCGCCCGGAGTCGCCCTCCGCGGCCGACCCACTGCCAACGCGAACCCACGCCGAAGCAGGACCTCCAGATGCGCTGCCGCACGGGGAGGTGAAGGAGACGAGCTGTGTCTGAAGAGTGATTAATTTCGTCTCCGCCCTTTTAATTAGAAATCAACATTTCTTGAGTATTTTTTCCTTCTATTCTAGGCTTGTTTCAGATAAAGGGACGGAGAATTGTCCTTGTGACTAAAAATGTCCGATTTTGACCACGGGCACGTATTCATGTTTTTTGATCTACAAAAGTAGTAATAACAGGTTTGATGACCAAACACATGTGACGTGTAAAAATTAGGGCGGGCAGGAAACGTTCTTTTTTACGTATCTGTGTCCTGTCCCATCTTAGATGAAAAGAATAATGGGCATCGATGGGAAGCTGGCCACAACGAGCGGCTGTGCTATTCGTGAAAAGAAAAAGAAAAACGAGCGCCTGTAGTCGATCGGATCGAACCGAACCGAACGAATGGGAAGAAGAAAGAATAAAAAAACAAGAAAGAGAAGCAGGGCCGTACGTGCTGTTGGCGAGATCCGTTTCCATTTAAAAAAAGAAAAAAGAAAGAGACGCGCGTACGTGACCGTAAACGCGTGCACGCTCCAGTCCAGCCGCGGTTCTTCTCTTTGTCGTATGCGAGGACCGGCGAGGCGAGCATGCATGACCGCGGGATTCACGGGTTTCATCTCTTGTCGTGGCAGGGAGAGTTGGGCCAGGCGCGGTCCCTCGTGCTCGTGCACTGACGCCGGAGCCGGGGGGGCTCCAGCCAAGAAGGGATCCTCGTTGAGCTAGGTTCCTGCTCCCCCTTGCTTTCGTTCTGTTCATGTCCGCTGCTTCCGTGTGCGTGCTGCTGCAACCAGATTCCCCGATCAATGCAAACACCGCCTCGTCGAAGGCGTCAGGCTTCCTTTCAGTTCAAGAATCACACCCTGTGGAGTTGGCTGCTTGGCTCAAGCAATGGTCAAGCAGTTCCTTGGATTCGATCACGTCGTACTTGGAGGCCTTGGCCTCTCCATCCACGCAAGAGCAAGCGTACTTTGGTCCGCACTTCGCAGCCAACTGGAGTGCTGCGGCTGCCGATGGTGACGACCATGGTGCTGCTGCTGATTTCTACTACAACTTCGCCGAGGCATGGCCGGTGCCGAGTGAAGAGCCTATTAGCAGCGCCAATGCCTTGACTGCACAGCCGGAAGGTGATGCTGTGGTGGAAGAAGAATCAGTTGATCATGCTGGGGTGGGAGAAAAATATGATGCATCAGACTACTACGACATGGTAGGAGATGAGCTTGATGTTGAAATATCAGAAGAAGCTCCAGGTGGTAGCAGCTATGGTGCCAGTGTCTTGGAGGAGCAGTTGAAGATCCAGGACGCAGTTTCTGAAGCAAGCAGTGCTGACTTGATTGCAGAATCAGAGGGTGTTGCTGCAGTGGTAGAAGAAGAATCTGATGCATCAGACTACTCCAAGGCAGTAGATGAGCTTGATGCTGGAGCATCGGAAGCAGCTCCAGGTAGCAGCAATGGCGAAGAGATCAGTCAGGATTTGGACACCCCATCTCAACCTGCCGAGCAGGGTGAACAAGATGTTGAGAGTGAAGAGCCCGAGGACACCCACGGCAATGGCAAGGAGGGCCAGGAGCCGCATCTTGGCCTTGAGTCGGATTCGAGCGTGTCGCCAAGCTACTTGGACAGAATCTCAAAGCCTGCTGCGGCAGCAGGTGTTGCTCTCGTCGTGGTTATTCTTTCAGCCGGCATTGCTGCAGTGAGGAAGAGGCAAGCTCAGGTTGCCACAAGTGCCAATGTACCAGCTGAGCAGGAGCAAGCCGAGCAGGCTGAGCCTCGATCTGGTTCAGCGAGCAGTGAGGGCCATCGTCTTGTCAAGTCTCCTCAGGCCGACGAAACTGAGCGATTTGGCGACTCTGGTTTCTCCCAGTACAGCAGCAGCTTGTCGTCTGGCCATGGCCATGGCAGGGGGAAGACCAAGGAGGAGGAAGAGAACGTCGGTCTCGAGCCCGCGTCCAAGAGGGAGTCCATGTCATACTCCACATCATCCTATGGCAGCTTCACAACCTATGAGAAGATCGCTGCCAAGAACGTAAGCTTTCATTCTTCTTGTCTATCTTCTCTGGTCAGTCAATTCAAATATGATGTATGCATGTAACTTACCACTGAACTAGTTCAATTTCAAATGTGATATATGCATGTAACTCATCAGTGTAATGACCCCGGTTTTGCAGAGGAACAAGGATGATGAGGCGATGACCCCGGTTCGACGCTCCAGCAGGCTGCGGAGTGTCAAATCACCCGAGGCCGAGTCTAGCTAGTGCTCTAACTACCATTTGGGGCACCTGACTCGTAGCTGCTTGCCCAATTCCACGCACTTTGTTAGACAGATGTATGATGATAAAATACAGCTTTCTGCTGTTATGTTCTGCAGAATTGATTAGTGGCTAGGATTTATGTTTGTGGTTTGAGATTGCTTTTAAAACTGCATCAGTGATTGTGGACAATTCCCTTGTATTGTTCTCTGATTGAGATGAATCTTCTCATGAACCTCTGCTGTTATGTTCCATACTGAGAGTTGATCCCAATATATTCGACAACACATCTCATCTATTGCTAATAACATTGTTGCTTTGTGACTTTGTTTGTGCATATGTATGTGAAATGATGGTTCAGTACTGGAGAACTCTTGTCATTTCTAGTACTTGGATGATACCTCACTCTGTTCTATGCCGTGGACCTAGATCAGTTGGTGTAATTCACCATGCTAGTTTCAACTCCACCTCCTTCAGTTATGTACTCATAGATTTAAACTTATATGGCCACTTTCTGCTTATAGCCCTTCTATATTGATATTACCTTGTGTTTCCTTTTCTTATGTCAGTTTTCTTAATACGTCGAATGTATGTATAACCTTTTCACATGAAAGGATGTGAGATTTTGAAGGATTCTTGTCATGAAACATAGGAACAAAGTAATTTAGGGTTGTCAAATTGACATGTTTGTCACCTATCTCCATAGTAGCATTGCCACACACGACAGTCCTTGCACGATTTATGGACAACAGAGTCAGCTAAGCCTTTGATTAGGTCTGGTGCGTGAATTTGCACCTTTAGATCACCGGTTGCAAGGATCATGCAAGGAGTGTCGTGCTTAAAGTAGTTTCGGTTTGGAATTGGCATCAAAACTGTAGGTGTGCATCTTGTATTTCTCGTTTGCGAAATACACAACACTGTGATTTTCAAGCATAGAAGCAGATAGGCTGTAGTTTGCCTGACATGCCGAATAAAATTTCAAGTTGATATTGTTGTGCTTGGCATATTTTGTTTTACTGGTGGTCTATCTGTCATCTATTTGCCTCATTTTCAGAGGATTTCAACGCTTTGGATCTGCGCATCAGCAAAGTTTCTTAATATACCCGCCAAAAAAAAAGGTTGCTAACATGTGCATGATAAAGAAATGACTATTGCATTGTTTGACGCTTCTATGTTTTTGTAGAACGCCAACTTAGTTGGTTTGTCTTTCCTTTTTCTATTTCTCACTATTGCAAAATATAATTGTTTTTATCTTATGAGACTCCACAAATAGTTAATGAGTTGGACTTTCATATAGCTGCTTTGTGCATTTGTTCAGATGCTTACATAATCTATTGATCTTCATAGGTTTTCAATGGTTACTTTTGATGTATTTTTTTCTCAAAATTTTCTTCTGGTATTTACAAAATTATATTTTTTAATAAAAGACACCAAAAGGGCATCTAAAATTCATTTTTAGGCATAAAAAACCAGACATTGAACCAATGAACCGATGGTCTGATTGGTAAAACCCCCCTTGCCGGTTCGGTCACCGGTTTGTTTTTTAAAATATACTCCACAATACAATGGAAAGACAATAAGACACAAGAAGGCCGTCAAAACTAAAATCACATTGGAAATCATACTGATTGTCTTGTTTCCTCAATTGTACACCACCCGTTAGAGCTTTACAAAATGCACTGAACCAGCTGTAAGGGGGAATGAACACATGCAAATGCCCTCGCCATACCAGGCTTTAAAGACCGCAATAACCAACATCACTCTACTTGCAATCCTTCACAATCAATCCAAAGGGTTGGAGAAACCAGGACATGCCGCAAAACAGCTCGAAAGAAGAGGTCGAAGTCGTTGCACCAAAATGCAGTCGATTGCTTCCCTTGATCGACACACCAACTGTCAAGATTTGAAGAGAGCAAATGAATCTTGTGCAACACATATCCTCACAAGCTCTTCGTTGGCTCGGATCGGGCGTCGTCAAGGTAGAGAGAGGGCAGAGAGACCTTATTCCAACACACCATCACCACCGTCACCTCGTCGATGCCGTCAGAGAAACAAGAATAAACTCGACCTAGGGAAAATCAAAGGTACAGGTCCCCACTCCTCTTTACCGTCGCCGAATCGCGGGACAAGAGAGAGATCCGAAAGGTCCTGCTCACAAATTGTCGAGATTCACACACTTCGTTGCATGTTTGGTAGCACTTGGTTAACATCGTGCGTCTTCTTTTTGACTGTTGTGTGAACGAAAGAAATGTGAGCAAAAATACATATAAAAATGTACACCATGTCAAAATGAGAAGAAAAAACATGTATTATTGGAAAACTACATATAAACTTTTACACTTCTTATTTACCATCCACACGGTGTATGGCCATTTAATTTATTCAAAGTGCCAATCGTACATGGAAAATGTTCAGCGTCAACCGGCTGAAAACAATAGGCGCGTCCGCCGCCTTGTTTAAGCGCCACGTGTGCTCAAGGCCTCACGCAAGGAAAGACGAGACTTATCTCTTCGTCAAACATCTCGTTTCTCTCCAAGTCTCTCATCTCTATCTTTTTTGCAACATTACCTATGTTGCAAAAATTATTCCACAACATCATCCTTGTTGCAGAAAAAAAGTGAAGACAAAAAAAATATGCAGCACAACTTATGTTGCATAAAATATCCCGCAACAAAATCTATGTTGGAAAAAACAAATAGCAACACAACCTATGTTACCGAAAAAATTCTGCAACACAACCTATGTTGCAAATGTTTCTGCAACAAGGTTTTTGTTGCAAAGTATTTCAACCGCTAGATTGTCTCAGATCTGATGCCCTACGAAGCGGCGGATCTTTTAAAAAATCCGTCGGCCGACGCATAGCAGTGCCCATCGTACATACACACATACATAACCTAAATTGCCATCAACTTCATATAAATTTTGTGTGCCCTTGTAATATTGCTTAAAAATGATTGTACACAAAATGATGTATAACCTACAAACAACATGTCAACTACAAGATGGTATCCCCAACCCATCAGACGTTCCCGTCGACGACGAGATTCTTACGGTGACTTCGTAAGCTTGCGTCTGTACTATGTTAAAAAAAAAACTACAAGATGACAGAGCTCCAACCCTTGCTGTCTGAACTTTTTTATCGCACACCAATCTCACTAGCAAAAATAAATGATAGAAAAAAACACATGTGGAAAAGAATAATTTGGGGAAAGCAGGTACCAATCAGAGGCGGGAAAAAAAACTCAAACATTAGTTCGGCTGGCCGGCCCCACATGTCAGGGACAGCTCGCCCAATCCGTCTTCCACTTGCCAGGTGGGAGTGGGACCCACCTGTCATTGTGCGCCACCACCACAGTAGACTCGTCGCAGGAAGGAGTCTCCCTCCCTCGCATCGTCCGCCCACCACCATCGCCGCCGCCGCCGCCGCCGCCGCCTCCGCCTCGAAAACCCTAGGCCCGATGGCCACCTCCGCCGCCACCGGCTCGTTTCCCTCCTACCTCTTCCCGGCCGCCGCCTCCCGCCGCAGCGGGGCCCGTCCGGCCCGGGCGGCGCCGCCGTCGTTGGCGGAGGGGGTGATGGACGTGGTGTCGGAGGCGGAGCTCAGGCAGAAGGGGTTCATGGGCATGCGGAAGACGAAGCTCGTGTGCACGGTGGGCCCGGCGTGCGTGGACGCGCTGCCGGCGCTGGCGCGCGGCGGGATGGGCGTGGCGCGGGTCAACCTCTGCCACGGCGGCCGCGACTGGCACCGCGCCGCGATGCGCGAGGTGCGGAGGCTCAACGACGAGGAGGGCTTCTGCGTCTCCCTCATGGTCGACACCGAGGGCTCCCAGCTCCTCGTTGCCGACCACGGCGGCGCCGCCTCCGTCAAGGCCGAGGTATGCCGTGTCGGTCAGATTCAGGCGCCACACATGGGTGTGCACGGGTCGTGGTTTGTACTTTGTAGTACCGTGTTTGACTTTGCGCTGCTGTGGAGTAGTCTGATCAGGGATCATGCAGTGACCAGAAGTAAAAAATTCGACTCGATCTAGGAGGAAGTCATATTAATCTCTAGTTTTGTCTGGGGAATTGGGACTCAGTTTGGTAGACAACACCACTAAGCCACTGACAATATTCTGCGACAACATCACTAGATTCTCAAAATTTCATTATGGTAATAAGGAAGTTTGTTTCGCTCACTAAGTGGTAAGTGCACATGATGACTAATAAGAGAAACAAAATGTAATGAGGGCCATAAGAAACTGTAATGGGAAACAAATTTGGAGAAAGTCACATTAATCTCTAGTTTTGTCTGGGGATTTGGCACTCAGTTTGGTAGACAACAACATCACTAAGCCACTGACAATATCCTGCGACAACATCACTAGATTCTCAAAATTTGATTATCTGTGCTGGTTTCGTGGTTTGTACTGTGTTTGACTTTCTACTGTGGGGTAGTCTGATCAGAGATCATGCAGTAACCAGAAGTAAAAAGTTCTACTCGATCTACGAGAAATTGGGACTCAGTTTGGTAGACAACATCTCTAAGCCACCGACAATGTTGTGTGATAACCAAGCCGTAGTTTTCTTTTTGTATAACAAGTCATGTTGTGTTGCCAAACACATTGGCAGTAACTATCATGGTGTGAAAAATAGACTCCAAGATCAACCAATTAACATTCAGTATACAAGCATTGTCTCTATTCTTGCTGATCTCCTCACTAAAGGTTGCTAGCAATAGCAAGTCTCTTTCGAACACATATCGCTGGCATGGGTCTAATGGGAATCCTATAACTATTGGTCGTTGGATACTTAATTACTTTTGATAATAAGATTATCAAAATTTGACTACGGAAATAAGAAACTTCGTTTCACTCATTAATTGCACATGATGACTACTAAGCGTCTAAGAGAAACAAACTGCAATGAGGGTCATAAGAATGGGAGTATGGCTGCATGCACATACGAACTAACTAGACTAACCGCATCACAAATGCAATTAGAGTGGAATTAATTAGACTAACCTGAGTTTGGCGAAGCCATCTTTGTAGTCAATGTAGTAGAAGAAGTAGAGTCGATCACGAACCTGGTGGGTTTGCTGACGGTGTGCTATCCAGATTGGTTTGGATTGATGCAAGATTGGGAGCACTGGTAACCTTGATTAATTTTGTGGTTAATCAAGTCCAGGGCCACACTCTCTATTTACATGGGTTTGTGTGTAGCGCCCATTACATGCTCGTTAATTAATACAATCCCCAATGAGATTTTTAATCTCACAATTACTTATGGTGCCTTTTAGGTCAAATTAGTCATTTGATCACATTATTATCTGACAGTGCGATCCCGACATCCCGTCCCACAGTGACAATATGTGATTTGATTAGACCGGAGTATCAATCAGTTGTGCTACTCATACATTGAACAGCACACTGTTTTCATGCTGACTTAGATTGACTGGGTGTTTTACTGTAAGTGGGAGTGTTTGATTTTGAGCTCCTGACGAAAACAAGTGAATTGTACTAGATGACAGGCCAGTCTGAGAGTTTGACATCGCCCATGATCTGTATAATTATATGTTTTAGTCCTCCATGCCTTGTCTTTCATCGAAGATGGAAATCCTGATATCTTTTCTTCCTTTGATGGTACATTGCAGGATTGCTCTGAATGGTTATTTACCAGTAAAAAAACAGATAAAGCTCACCCATTTACAATGCACGTGAACTTTGATAAGTTTTCTGAAGGTCTGAAGATGAACATGAGTTGTTTGTTGGTTTGTCCATAATATGACTTTTAAAAACAGCTTATTGCCTTATTCACAATGTAATTACTGTACTTTACAGGTATTCTAGTTGGTGATGAGCTTGTTATTGATGGTGGAATGGCGACATTTCAAGTTACAGAGAAGATCGGGAGTGATCTGCGCTGTAAGTGCACAGACCCAGGTTTGCTTCTTCCTCGAGCCAAGTTGTCATTCTGGAGGGACGGAAAATTAGTTGAAAGGAACTTTGGGCTTCCTACATTATCGACAAAGGTTAACTTATAATGCAACACTTATTATTCTTGTAGCTCTTGTATTTCATTTTTGATAGTTCCATTTTAATTTTCTCACTCATTAAGAACAAACCATATTTTTGGTCATTATCAGTTTGATATCTAGCATGGCAAATTTTTTTGGCTAATATTCTTAAATTTTTGTTCTTATATTACTTACTGAAACTAGTATCTTCTTGCTTGCTAACTGCCTATATTGTATTGTAGGATTGGGCTGACATTGAATTTGGCATAACTGAAGGAGTCGATTGTATTGCTCTTTCATTTGTAAAGGATGCTAATGACATTAAGTCCCTGAAAACTTACCTCTCCAGAAGATCATTAGAGTGAGCAGAACTGCAATTCTTAAAGGACCTAAACATAAGTTGGTGATACACATATTTGTTCCACAGAGGCGTCTGTAGTGTAAAAGTTGCTTAGAATGTCTAGGATTGTCCAAGTTAGAACTTCGATCATAGAAATTACCAGCAGCAGGGTTCTGACTTCTGAGCCTCTGACTGCTGTTGTACAGCTTCCAATAAGTGCAGGATCCTTTTGTAGTTTAGAGCATGCTATTTGCTATATCTAACTTGGAAAATGTGAAATGGCGTAGCAATAGAAATTGACGCCATTGTTTGACGATAGAGCATATGAAGTGGGAGTCTGTTATTTATCCAACTAAAATGGCACTTTAGGACTTGTGCCTGTGATACTGATATACGTCAAACTTAGCAAATGATACAATTCTATCCATTAAAAGATGGTATACATATTCTTTAGGACTTGAGAGTTACATTATTGTTCTTTTTTTTTTGGGTACCTGATATCGTAATACAATCTACTTGTACAACAGACACATTAAGATATTTGCAAAGATCGAGAGTCTGGAATCTCTCAAGAACCTTAAAGAGATCATAGAGGCATCAGATGGAGTCATGGTTGCGCGTGGTGATCTTGGAGTTCAGGTTCCTCTAGAACAAATCCCAGCCATCCAAGAGGCGATTGTTGAATTATGTAGAAACCTGAACAAGCCTGTGATAGTTGCTTCGCAGCTTCTGGAATCAATGGTTGAATACCCAACGCCTACTCGTGCAGAGGTAACCTGAACTATTTTTTATGAAATCTTATTTCTGAAGATTGAACTATATTTCATCTACTTTACCCTTTTATTCTCGCATTCACTTGATGAACTCCCGTTGCCTGTATGAAGGTGGCAGATGTTTCTGAAGCAGTGCGGCAATACGCAGACGCTATAATGCTGTCAGCTGAGTCTGCTATAGGTGCATTTCCTGAGAAAGCTCTATCCGTCCTACGTGCTGCTAGTGAGAGGATGGAATCATGGACCCGCGAGGAGAACATGCAAAGACTTCTTCCGCAGTATCAGCTTGCAATAGCTCTGCCCGACCGGATTTCGGAACAGATTTGCACCAGTGCTGTGGAAATGGGTATTTTGTTTTCCTGTGCGAACTCCATATTCAATCTCTGGTTCCAGCAAAATTCACCTGCTGTGTTATACTTCATGCAGCAAACAACCTTGCCGTGGACGCCATCTTCGTGTACACAAAGCATGGCCACATGGCGTCGCTCCTGTCACGCAACCGACCCAACCCTCCCATCTTTGCGTTCACCGACGACGCCAACACGAGAAAGAGCATGAACCTTTACTGGGGGGTAATCCCGCTTCAGCTCCCACTGTCGAATAGCATGGACGATAACTTTAAGCAAACCATCAAGCTCCTGAAGTCCAAGGGTTCGGTGAAACCTGGGGACTCCGTCTTGGTCGTCGCCGACTCGGATCTGAATCAGCCTTGTGCTGCTGCCACATCATCAGTGTACCAATCCATTCAGGTCCGATTGGTGGACTAGGCTAGGCATGATTGAACTCGGATAGCTGCTCCGAAACTCGGATAGCTGTTACTATACCCAGGTTACGGCAAATGTGCTATAGAGTGAAGAACAGTTTGTGTATTTGTGCATGCATTACGTGTTTTCACTGTCCAGTGTGAGATATATGATCATGTTGATCTCCATGAAAACTGTCACTGCCTTACACTTGTGTTTTTGGCAATTGCTGATCCCTTGTGGATGCTTTTTCTTTTTCTTTTTGAAGATAGAAGTATTGTTTGATCTGAGTACTGTCTCAGATGGCCCATTTAAGCACAGATTCTTGCCGTGTTAGTGCTAGAGTTCTGTCAGATGAATTTCAGTACTAAATTACTGTGAGCAAATACTAATAATTATGAATTAAGAGCCTTCTTTTCGATATTCTAAGACCTGTCTGCGACTCGTAGCTCCTACATAAACAATTGAACGTCTAAGCTAGGATCTGCACTTCGTTTTTGTTGCTCGTTTCAAAATATAAGAAAGATGTTAAGCGTGCAATCAAACCTTCCCATCATCGAGCACTACGTAACGAAGGACTAGAAGATGTATTTGGGCACAAAAGGGGAGAACAACAAACAAAAAAGGTAAACTCAAATAAAAACCACGAAGCTTTCATAGCTCAGTTGGTTAGAGCACCCGTTTAGTAAGCGGGAGGTCTTGAGTTCAACTCTCAATGAAAGCAAATTTATTTGTTTTTTTGCTCTTTTTGATGACTCAACTAATTTATTTGTTTTTTTTTGCTCTTTTTGATGACTCCCCAGTTGAGCTCCCAATGAAAGCAAATTTATTTATTTTTGCTCTTTTTGATGAGCATAACATTTTTTCCCCCAGTTGAGCTCTCTATGAAAGCAAATCGAAGTGATTTTGCATTTTCCACCCGCATAAAAATTTCAGCCCCAAAGTTTCTTGTATTCCCAAGTACCAAAGAAGATTATTTTGCTTGGCACAACTTTTTTTTCTTACACACTTCGTGTTTTTCCATGCGTACCAGAACATTATTTCACCTCCTAAGTTTCTTTTATTTTCCAAGTACCAAAGCAAATTATTTTGCCGAGCATACCGTTTTTCCTACATACTTCGTGTTTTTTCACGCTTAATGACTCTTGTTTGCTTCCATATGGCATAAGGACATCTCCAATGTTGACCTGCAAATGGACACGGTAAATGTCCGTTTTTATGTCCGGACGTGGTCCGCCAACCTGATGCGGGAAGGAGCCATCCAATGCTATACACAAAGTAATCCGGTTGGGAGGAGAGAAAGTAGGTGGGAACCATGTAAGTGGTGGGATATTGTGCGGTGGTGTACGGTTGAGGAGGACCACACGAAGGTTTTGTATTGGTCAAGTGCATGTCCGGACTCCCGCATAGCTCCCCCCACTTTGTCTCCGATTTACCGAAAAACGAACGTCCGGACCGCTCCGCAGACAGATAGGGGTCCCCATTGGATGCCAAAAATTAACAAAAGTGGTCCATGATAACATATATCAGAGCTGCAGGTCTCGTGTGGAGATGCCCTTAACTTGAGTGATTTCTCTTGCGAGAACACCCATAGACATGCACAATGCCCAACACTATTGTGACTTTTTCCAAAAAAATGAATATTCATTTTTGTGTGAAATACCTATATCCATTATGAACATTCATCGGAAGTACAAAACACCCTAAACATAATAAAAATTATGTCGAGATCTCTGGACCACCGAACGACCAGTACCGCCGTCAGAACGAGCCGATGGTGCGTCATTGTCACCGTTCTCGTACCAGAGCCGGCCAGACCTTGTCAATGACAGTCGGGAACTCTTCGTGCACGTGACCCTAAAACCAACGTTGGAGCCGTAGTCGTCGTCGTTGAACCATTGAATCGATTTGAAACACTTGACACCAGATCTCACCGTCACACACACACGACAAAAGACTCTAAGCTTGCCGTCCCGAGCAACTTACCTCTAGTATAAGAGGGATCCTTATTAAACCATGTTATTATTTCCATACCAGATGTCATTTATATGTTGATAGTGACTTCAACCAAGAGAGAGAGGGGGTGGGGGTGGGGGTGGGGGTTAGGATCTTGCTACATTGATGACACATTTTGCAAATAGAAATTAGTCGTAAGAAGCTTTCATAGCTCAGTTGGTTAGAGCACCCGTTTAGTAAGCGGGAGGTCTTGCGTTCAACTCTCAGTGAAAGCAAATGTAATTATTTTGGTAGTTTCCACAAGAGTATAACTATTTTTTTTCCCAATTCAACTTACAAGGAAAGCAAATCAAAGTTTTTTCCATTGGAAGGAAAGAGACATTCAAGGCAAATGTATTCATTTTGGTAGTTTCCCATGAGAGTATAACTATTTTTTTTCCCAATTGAACTTCCAAGGAAAGCAAATCAAAGCCTCTTTCATTGGAAGAGAGAGACATGGGCTCTAGGGAGACGCGGTCCAACTAACACTGGGCTCAAAACAAGATGCGTGCGGCTTTCAGTTGTAGCCGACCATTATCAGTCGCTTCAAGCTGAAGCTGCTAGCAAGACCACGCACTGCAATAATGTCTGCTGAATCCAAAAGGCATTGTCCTCAACAATCGGCAATCCTATCTCACTTCTCAAAGCCTGCCGACTTTCCCTTAAAAAAGAAAAAAGAGCCAGCTGACTCAATGAGATGCGTACTACTCTCTCTGTAAACAAATATAAGAGTATTTCTTTATTAAGGGAGTAATAATTTTGCAAAATCTTAATCTAGTCAGACAGCTAACTAACTAAGAGCGTGATCTAGGAAGATTATACTAGCATATAACTATATAGATATACTCCCAGTGTACATCTAACTAACTAATCGTATCGTATACTTTCTCCGTTCAAAAATACTTGTTTAAGAAATATATGTATCTAGACGTATTTTAGCTTTAGATACATCCATTTTTATCCATTTCTCCGACAAGTATTTCTGAAAGGAGGGGGTAGTATATCGTCCTTGTAAGATATCTCGACTATCCCGAACGCATACACAACGCGACGTCAGTACGTTTCTCCCAAGATCTGACAGACTAGTATACCACTCACATGGAGTATTAAGTATTAACACGGATGTACCAGCTCAATGGATCTCATTTGTGTACTGATCGATCGATCGATCGATCGATCTACGCGTGTTTGGTGGATAATAATACTCCAGTCGTGGGGTGCAGTCTGCAGCTCAGTGACAGTGCCTCGCTATAGCAACTTGCAGCTGCAGGGAGAGTACATAGCCTCAGCTCAGTGACAGTACGTGGATTCTGTTTGTGCCCGGCCAGCAGGCAAACAGGTCACAGTTCCCGTTCCAACCGCTGATTAGCTTTGCTACCACCCTGCAGTTACCCTTCACTTCACTTCGCTGTTAGGCAACGTGGGCCGGGCCCTGCAAACAATCTGCGAATCATTCGTTGCAACATACTCACACAGGGTGAAAAACTACTAAGAAGAACCTCTCAACTATTAAGAACAACCTCATCGGACCTGCCGATTAAGCTAAACTTCGCAATCTGGTGTGACACCTCATTGGCAAGCCGATTAATTTAAAAAATGTTAAAATTCTGGAGCAGCCTGGAGATATTTTCTTTTTGCGAGAAAACTTTCACTCTATTCATCTTCAATTATGGTAATACAACGAACATCAGAAATAATAAAAATTACATACAGTCCGTAGACCACCTAGCGACGACTACAAGTACTGAAGCGAGCCGAAGGTGCACCGCCATCATTGCCCTTCCCTCACCGGAGCCAGGCAAAACTTGTTGTAGTAGACAGTCAGAAAGTCGTCATGCTAAGGCCCCATAGAACCAGCGTAGCAGAACAACAACCGCCGTCGATGAAGAGTAGCGTAGATCGGAAGGATCCAACCTGAAGAAACACAAACATAGATGAACTACGACCAGATCCGAGCAAATCCACCAAGGACAGGTCTGCCGGAGACACACCTTCACACGCCCACCAACTATGCTAGAAACACCACCGGAACGGGGGCTAGACGGGGAGAATCTTATTCCATCTTCAGGGAGCCGTCACCATCTCGTCTTCCTGAGCAGGACATAAACCCTAACAAAACTTGAAGAAATATCTAAAATCAGAGCCCTCCCACCGGTAAGGGTTGGGATCCACCGCGCCGCCATGTCCCTAAGGCCACCGGAGACAAGGCGGGCCGGCGGCGGCGGCGGCGGCGGGATATAGAGGAACCCTAAGCTTTTCTTGGGAAGGAGGCGTCTTGGAAAGTAAGATGTGTGCGGGATGGATTAGAGATACTTTTTTTTGGCGGGTGGAAGAGCAGCCTAGAGATACTCAAAACCTCTTTCTTCATATCGGGGAGATACTCAAAACATTTTTCTTCACATCAACGAGAGGAGACCTGTCAAGTTTATCATTTGCAAGGAAAGAACCTACAAAAGGACAACCGGTTCCAAAGAAAAACTGGTGAAGGATGACCGATATAAAGCCCGGCGAGGCGGGTTTGGGACGGCCGGATGTAGATGCTCTAAGAACCTTGTGGTTTATGCTAACGGAAATCGGAGGGGGTCCTGTTTATAAAAAAATTTGATTTTTGTATTTTAATTTTTTTAATGAGTGTATGGTGTTTGTTGTCTTTTTACTGTGTACTTGTTTCCTAACAGGCTGTGTGGGTACTTATTTTCCACAAGTATAGACTCCGGTGAGCTCTACCAACCCTCCTCCCTGATTTGCGTACCATTGTTATATGTGGTCGTACACAAGGCAATATCCAATATCTTACCCATTATCGGGTGTCATATCTGACTTTGCGTCTCCAACCAACTTGGAGAGTGCGTAAGCTCATGCATAATAATAAAACATGCACGGTCCTGGTTTGGTAAGAACATCTCGGTAACCGATCGAGACACCAAGACGGATCTGGCTATAGCAGTACTACATATACATATACTGATATACAGATACGAAACTACTATGCAGACGATTTGATGTGCACGAACTGTGGACGACAGAGGATTCAACAGTGATAGCCAGTTTTGCTCATTGCATGGACGGCTCGATGTGCTGTGTCGTGCGAAAATCGTCCAAACTTTGTTGTCTGTGTAGCAGCGCTCATACAGATACGTACGTCAACTCGGTAACCGATCCATCAGTCTGAATCTAGTAGTATTAATAAAGTCTAGCTCGTCGACGTGTATGATACACGGCCGCTCGCATAACAAACGAAAGTGTATTTGTACTGCATGTCCTTGCTACTATATATAATAAGCATACTCACGCAAAAAAAGAAAATATATAATAAGCATACGTACCGTACGATCAACTTGCATGAAAACTCCCAACTTGCAGGTGCATGGTACTAGTAGTATTTTAATAATCTTGCTTGAGCTGTCAGCTGTGCAAGCAGTATGAGTGATCAACTATTTTGGCATTTTTCGCTATTTTGACCCTTTCAGAAAACTTTCGCACAAAATGAATTTCACACAAAACTATTTCACGATCTGACCCTTTTGATAACGTCACAAGCCGTGGCGTTTCTTCTCTATTTAGAAACACCGAGCTAGCCAGCGTTGCTCAACTTCATAAATAAATGGCAATATGAACTAGCTAGTTGAAACGCCAACCCCATTGGCGTTTCATACTTGGGCAGCAACGCCAGCCACCCATGGCGTTTCCAGCAACGCAACATACTTTGGCGTTTCTGCCCTGCCATGTAGCGTCTCGACCAGGCCAGCAACGCTGGCTAACTCGGCGTTTCCAAATATAAAAAAACAACACGACTTGTGACGTTATCAAAAGGGTCAGATCGTGAAATAATTTTGTGTGAAGTTTATTTTGTACTAAAGTTTTCTGAAAGGGTCAAAATAGTGAAAAGAGCCAACTATTTTCGTCCAAGCGATCGATGAATTATTGTCTTGAGCTGTGCAGGTACGCACCGCATTCAAGATGGAGAGAATTCCTTATTTGGCCCTTTGTTAAATTTTGCTTCCTTTTTTGGCCCAAAAAACCTTTTTCTTCCTTTTTTGACACTCAAAGTTCATTTTGTTCCCTATGTGACACTTCCATCCATTTTTCCATCCAAGGGTGTTAAATGGCATGTAGAAAGACATTTTTGCCCCTGATGATAGTATGAACAGAAAAGAGGAAAAGAAGGGGTGTGAACGACCAAAAAAATATATGAGGCGGAATCTACACTCCTGCCTCTTTTCCTCCTCACCACGGCTCGGGCGCTAAGCCGAGTGTTTTCTGGCCGTATGAAGCGTGCACATAGGTAGATGTACGAAAGCTAACTTCCTAAGCAGGCAGGCATGCACCTTGATTGATTCTGGAGCACACGTAAAGCTAGCTAGCTTGGCACTAGCCAATGACACGCACGTCAGGGCAGCTAGTAAGGGCAAAGCCGACGGGTTGCTAGGTGGACAATGGCATGAGCGTGTGCAGCAATTTAATCGTGTATATATGGGTAGTGACTCGATTCATTTAAGTAGTTTAGATAATTATTTGGACTCGATGGACACATTTTTCGGAATGAGTCAATGTGCTCTTGGGTTCTTGCAAATTGCAATTAACGCAATGGCATGAGCGTGTGCAGCAATTGAGGCGCGAACACAGCTCAGCCACATCACCTGTTGATATGTCACGGTCTAATCAATCGCCTGTAATATTAATCTCTACAAATTTATATGCTACAGTAGAGCACGAATGGGTTGTCATTGTTCCACTCATCATATTATTTATTTATCCCCCGCAAAAAAAAAGATTCATCATATTGTACAGTTTTCTATTTAACCACGACAAAATATATCGAATTACCTCTGCGTTTGCACGTAAATAATCTGGTCACATACTATACTAGGGGTAAAACGGTCTTCTTAGGTCAGACTTAACACCGTTACTAGACAAAACTAACGGAAGTGTCACATAAGGCACAAAATGAAGTTTGAGTGTCAAAAAAGGAAGAACAAAAAATTTAGGGCCAAAAAGGGAAGAAGATTTTAAAAAAGGGCCAAATAAGGAATTCTCTCTTCAAGATGTGGCGCCGAGATCGCTAGCTTTGCCCATCGCATCTGAATTATTTACCTCACTATGTACAGGGCCTGCGCCCAAGTGTAGTTTTTGTCCACAACTGTACTAATTAAGAGATTTGTCTTATTATTTGTTGGGTACTACTACCTCACTACGTACAGAGCCTGCACAGTTGTCCCTTGTCCGTACATTTGCTCGATTGGGATTGGAGAATCATTTATTTAGACTAGCCACAATGGATAGTAACATAGACTAGACATGTTACTAGTCTATGTTACTACCTCTATAGTGGGTAGTAACATATATGTGATAACATGCAACACTTCATTTATTTGGCTATAGACTCATCTTGCCTTGATATGTGTGATGTTACTCATACTACTAGTAACTAGCTATGTTACCACTTTCCTCTCTTTCTTTATTTATTGCTTGCCACATCATCTATTTTATCTAGATATGTGTGATGTTACTACTTATGTTACTCCCACTGTGGGTAGTCTTATGTGTACGTGCTGGACTTACATGAGACGTTAATTTGAACACCGAAAATGTAGGTTTTTTTTTTTGCGAGAACGAAAGTGTAGTTTCTGTGCACAATTAGTACTCCCTGTGTAAACAAATATAAGAGCGTAGTGATCCAAACGCTCTTATATTTCTTTACGGAGGGAATATTAATTAAGAGATTTGTCTTTTTTTTTAAGATAACCTCCAATCTATTCATCTTCAATCATGAGAATGCAACGAATACCAGAAATAATAAAAATTATTATATCTAGGTTCGTAGACCACCTAGCGACGACTACAAGCCACTGAAGCGAGCCGAAGGTGTGCCGCCGTCATCCCCCTTCCCTCGCCGGAGCCGGGCAAAACTTGTTGTAGTAGACAGTCGAGAAGTCGTCGTGCTAAGACCCCATAGGACCAGCGCAGCAGAGCAGCAACCGCCGCCGATGAAGAGTAGCGTAGATCTGAAGGATCCAACCTGAAGAAACACAAATATAGACGAACTACGACCAGATCCGAGCAATCTCCACACGCCCACTGACGATCCTAGGCACACCACCGAAACGGGGGCCAGACGGGGAGAACCTTAGAGCCGCCGCCGTCTCGTCTTCCTGAGCAGGACACAAACCCTAACAAAACTCGAAGAAACATCTAAAAAAACATAGCCCTCCCGCCGGCAAGGGCCGGGATCCACCGCGCTGCCATGGCCCTAAAGCCATCGGAGACGAGGCGGACCGGCAGCGGCGTCGACAGGAGGCGGAAGAATCCTAACCTTTTCTTGGGGGAGATGTGTCTTATTATTTGTTGGGTAATTAACTGTTATTCAAGAGACGACACGTCATTGTCGGATCCAATGACAATGGCCCTTGAGCGTCGTTCACTTTATGAAGGTGTTGTTGTTTTCACAAAAGGCATTGATACTGAAGAAACTTTCTCGGTGTCCTTGTGATGTCAAATGATGGTTGGTGTGGATGCTATTGTTGTTGTAGTTTGTTGATCGATGTTTTGATCGCTTTGTGATTTTTTTCTTTTCTTTCTCCTTGCTTCAGCATAACTTTGGTCTTATATACCGAAAAAGGCCTTCGCCTCTCTTTTCTATACCTAATGTTAAAGGGAGGGTTATTTCTTCACCTTTTTTTTCGCCCTCCAACCTTCTGGTATGTTGCTCTTCTTTTTTGCTTGTTTTTTGGTGCGTCATAGGCTGCGTTTGTGTTTTTTGGTACTCCATCCATCGCCCTCCCGCCCGCTCTACTAGGCCTTTTTCTTGCGTTGTTTGACTGGGCCACGCCTGGGCCCCCACAGACCACCAGCGCAGCCGCTGACATTCTCGAAAGAGAAAAAAAGAAATAGTGTTTGCCCGGATTCGAACCAGAGGCATGAAGCCTCAAACTTGTCCAGCCAACCACCAAGCAATTCCTACGTTCATGTCAAGCAAAGCAACTACACTCTATTAGTCTGTCTATAGTTCCCTTGAATTAGATGAAAAATATGATTCAAGGCAAAGCAAAATTACTCCCTTTACTTAGGTTATTGGCTTAGGGAGGGTAGTCAGATTTGTCTTTCCCATATTTCAAGCTTGCCATGGTTGTGATTGTGGATGCAAATATTTGCTTGATACTGTGGTCCTTCATGGTTGTGATAGTGATATTGCATGCGAAAAACTAAATTGCAAGTACTCAATAAGGTGCATAAAAATAAACAAGATGAGGTTGTGGTACTTCACATCATTTTCTACATTTGTACTGGAAGTTTGTGATGCGAGATAATTGCGCCAAAATAGTTACTTAGGGTAGCTCTTTATGCCCCGAATAACCATGCCCTCAATCGATCCACCGATTCATGACCCTCATCACGGAATCCAGGTCCTTGACCCAGCCAACCAAGCGAAAGTTTGTTATGATTTGATTAAGGGAAGTACACTACGATGAGAAGATCAGAAGGAAACGGATTTTTATGTCCCATCAAGGGGACATGGACGTGATGGAAATATGCCCTAGAGGCAATAACAAAGTTATTATTATTATATTTCCTTATTCATGATAAAGGTTTATTATTCATGCTAAAATTGTATTGACCGAAAACTTAAATACATGTGTGGATACATAAACAAATACCGTGTCCCTAGTGAGCCTCTACTAGACTAGCTCATTGATCAAAAGATGGTTAAGGTTTACTAACCATAGACATGAGTTGTCATTTGATAACGGGATCACATCATTAGGAGAATGATGTGATGGACAAGACCCATCTGTTAGCTTAGCATATGATCGTTCAGTTTATTGCTACTGCTTTCTTAATGTCAAATACATATTTCTTCGACAATGAGATCATGCAACTCCCGGTTACCGGAGGAATACCTTGTACGCTATCAAACGTCACAACATAACTAGGTGATTATAAAGATGCTCTACAGGTATCTCCGAAGGTGTAAGCCAATTTTACACAAGCATAATATTTGGGTTAAACTTGACGAGCCTAGCATGTACAGACATGGTCTCGGAACACTGGAGATCGAAAGGTCGAACGTGAGTCATATAGTAGATATGATCAACATAGAGATGTTCACCATTGAAAACTATCCCATCTCACGTGATGATCGGACATGGCTTAGTTGATTTGGATCATGTATCACTTAGATAACTTGAGGGATGTTAATTTAAGTGGGAGTTCATTAGTAATTTCATTAATTGAACTTAATTTATCATGAACTTAGTCTTATTAGTTTTTGCATATCTATGTTGTAGATCAATGGCCCGTGCTATCGTTCCCCTAAATTTTAATGCATTCCTAGAGAAAGCTAAGTTGAAAGATGGTGGTAGCAACTACACGGACTGGGTCCGTAACTTGAGGATTATCCTCATTGCTGCACAGAAGAATTATGTCCTTGATGCACCCCTAGGTGACAGACCTGCTGTAGGAGCTATGCTACTTCTTGAGCTTGCGTTGGTTTTTTCCTTGAAGAGGAAAGGGTGATGCAGCACAGTAGAGATAAGTATTTCCCTCAGTTAAGAACGAAGGTATCAATCCAGTAGGAGAAACGCGCAAGTCCCCAATAGATGCACCTACACAAACAATCAAACACTTGCACTCAACGCGATAAAGGGGTTGTCAATCCCTTCACGGTCACTTGTAAATGTGAGATCTGATAGAGATAGATAAAACTAAATAAAAGATAACTAAATATTTTTGGGTTTTTTGGTTTATAGATATGAAAATAAAAGATTGCAAAATAGTAGATCGGAAACAAATATGATGGAAAATAGACCGGGGGGTCATAGGTTTCACTAGAGGCTTCTCTCTTGAAGGCAAATAATACGGTGGGTGAACAAATTACTGTCGAGCGATGTTTGTTTGAATTACGTCGGTATTTCCCCAAAGAGGAAGGGATGATGCAGCACATCAACGGTAGGTATTTCCCTCAGTGATGAGACCAAGGTTATCGAACCAGTAGGAGAACCACGCAATACTACGTAAACGGTATCTGCACACAAAGAACAAATACTTGCAACCCGACGTGTTAAAGGGGTTGTCAATCCCTTTCGGGTAATGGCGCCAGAAATTGGCAAACGGACGGGAAATAAATTGTAGTAGATTGGATAAATAGATCGCGAATAAAATAAAGTGAAGCAAAATATTTTTAGGTTTTTAGAAATATAGATCTAAAAATAAAAGTGGTAAATAAATAAAAAGGCAAATAGCAAAATAGATCTAAAAATATATGATGAGAAAATAGACCCGGGGGCCGTATATTTCACTAGTGGCTTCTCTCGAGAAAAATAGCATACGGTGGGTAAACAAATTACTGTTGGGCAATTGATAGAACTTCAAATAATCATGACGATATCCAGGCAATGATCATTATATAGGCATCACGTCCAAGATTAGTAGACCGACTCCTGCCTACATCTACTACTATTACTCCACACATCGACCGCTATCCATCATGCATCTAGTGTATTAAGTTCATGGAGAAACGGAGTAATGCAATAAGAACGATGACATGATATAGAAAAGATCTATTTATGTAGAAATAGACCCCATCTTGTTATCCTTAATAGCAACGATACATACATGTCGGTTCCCCTTCTGTCACTGGATCAAGCACCGTAAGATCGAACCCATCACAAAGCACCTCTTCTCATGGCAAGAAAAATCGATCTAGTTGGCCTAACTAAACCAAAGATTCAAAGAAGAAATATGAGGCTATAAGTAATCATGCATATAAGAGATCAAAAGACTCAAATAACTTTCATGGATACAAACATAGATCTGATTATAAACTCAAAGTTCATCGGATCCCAACAAACAAACCACAAAAAGAGTTAAATTAAATAGATCTCCAAGAGACCATTGTATTGAGAATCAAAAGAGAGAGAGGAAGCCATCTAGCTACTGCCTACGGACCCGTAGGTCTACAATGAACTACTCACGCATCATCGGCGAGGCACCAATGAGGATGATGAACTCCTCTGTGATGGTGTCTAGATTGGATCTGTGGTTTCTGGAACTTGCGGCGGCTGTAATTGATTTTCGTTGACTCCCCTAGGGTTTCTGGAATATTAGGATATTTATAGAGCAAAGAGGCGGTGCGGGAGGTGGCCGAGGTGGGCACAATCCACCTGGGCGCGCCTGGGCCCCCAGGCGTGCCCTGGTGGGTTGTGCTCCCCTCGAAGCACCCCTCAGGTACTTTCTTGCCCCAACTTGTGTCTTCTGGTCCAGAAAAAATCATCAAAAAGTTTCGTTGCGTTTGGACTCCGTTTGGTATTGATTTCCTGCGAAGTAAAAAACAAGCAAAAAACAGCAACTAGCACTGGGCACTATGTCAATAAGTTAGTCCCAAAAATTGATATAAAGTTGCTATAAAATAATTGTAAAACATCCAAAAATGATAATATAACAGTATGGAACAATAAAAAATTATAGATACGTTGGAGACGTATCATCGTGCAATTGATAGAAAAGCGCAAAGTTATGACGATATCCAAGGCAATGATTATGCATATAGGCATCACGTCCGTGTCAAGTAGACCGACTCCTACCTGCATCTACTACTATTACTCCACACATCGACCGCTATCCAGCATGCATCTAGAGTATTAAGTTCATAAAGAATGGACTAACGCCTTAAGTAAGATGACATGATGTAGAGGAATAAACTCAAACAATATGATGAAAACGCCATCTTTTTATCCTCGATGGCAACAATTCAATACGTGTCTCGCTACCCCTACTTTGTCACTGGGTGAAATCACGCAAGATTGAACCCAAAGCTAAGCACCCCTTCCATTGCAAGAAAAACCAATCTAGTTGGCCAAACCAAATCGATAATTCAAAGAGAAATACAAATGTATCAAATCATGCATATAAGATTTCAGAGAAGATTCAAATAATATTCATAGATAAGCTGATCATGAATCCGCAATTCATCGGATCTCGACAAACACACCGCAAAAGAAGATTACATCGGATAGATCTCCAAGAACATTGATGAGAACATGGTATTGAGAATCAAAGAGAGAGCAGAAACCATCTAGCTACTAGCTATGGACCCGTAGGTCTGAGGTAAACTACTCACACTTCATCGGAAGGACAATAGGGTTGATGTAGATGCCCTCCGTGATCGAATCTCCCTCTGGCAGATCGCCGGAAAAGGCCCCAAGATGGGATCTCACGAGAACAGAAGGTTGCGGCGGCGGAAAAGTATTTTTTGTGGCTCTCCCCGAGGGTTTTGGAATATATGTGAATATATAGGACGAAGAAGTAAGTCAGGAGACTCCCGAGGGGGCCACAAGGCAGGGGGCGCCCCCCTAGGGCGCGCCCTCCACCCTTGCCGCCGCCTCACGCGTCTTCTGGCTTGGACTCCAAGTCCTCTGGGTGTCTTCTGGTCCAAAAAAAATTATCGTAAAGTTTTATTCCGTTTGGACTCTGTTTGATATTCCTTTTCTGTGAAACTCAAAAACAAAGAAAAAAAAACAGAAATTGGCACTGGGCTCTAGGTTAATAAGTTAGTCCAAAAAATAATATAAAATAGCATAATAATGCATATAAAACATCCAAAACAGATAATATAATAGAATGGAACAATAAAAAATTATAGATACGTTGGAGACGTATCAAACTACTGCAGATGTTATGAACGTCTGGCAGACTCGATCTGATGACTACTCGATAGTTCAGTGTGCCATGCTTTACGGCTTAGAACCGAGACTTCAAAGACGTTTTCTGGCGTTGCCACCCATGGCGTTTCCAGCAACGCAACATACTTTGGCGTTTCTGCCCTGCCACGTAGCATCTCGGCCAGGCCAGCAACGCTGGCTAGCTTGGCGTTTCCAAATAGAAAAAAAACGACACGACTTGTGACGTTATCAAAAGGGTCAGATCATGAAATAATTTTATGTGGAGTTTATTTTATACGAAAGTTTTCTGAAAGAGTCAAAATAGTGAAAAGAGCCAACTATTTTCGTCCAAGCGATCGATGAATTATTGTCTTCAGCTGTGCAGGTACACACCGCATTCAAGATGTGGCGCTGAGATTCACGTCGCTCACCGGCACGCTAGCTTTGCCCATCGCATCTGAATTATTTACCTCACTATGTACAGGGCCTGCGCCCAATCCCAAAACGTGCTGGACTTACATGAAGCGTTAATTTGTTGCATCACGAGGCATGCTCCGGTCCGGTCCATCCAAAAAAAACTAGCACCGAAAGTGTAGGTTTTTTTTTTCAGAACAAAAGTGTAGTTTTTGTCCACAACTGTACTAATTAAGAGATTTGTCTTATTAAAAAAAAGAGATTTGTCTTATTATTTGTTGGGTACTATTACCTCACTACGTACAGAGCCTGCAGGGTTGTCCCTTGTCCGTACATTTGCTCGATTGGGATTGGAGAATCATTTATTTATGTGTACGTGCTGGACTTACATGAGACGTTAATTTGAACACCGAAAATGTAGGTTTTTTTTTTGTGAGAACGAAAGTGTAGTTTCTGTGCACAATTAGTACTCCCTCTGTAAACAAATATAAGAGCGTTTGGATCACTACTTTAGTGATCCAAACGCTCTTATATTTCTTTACGGAGGGAGTACTAATTAAGAGATTTGTCTTTTTTTTTTAAGATTAACTCCAATCTATTCATCTTCAATCATGAGAATACAACGAATACCAGAAATAATAAAAATTATTATATCTAGGTTCGTAGACCACCTAGCGACGACTACAAGCCACTGAAGCGAGCCGAAGGTGTGCCGCCGTCATCCCCCTTCCCTTACCGGAGCCGGGCAAAACTTGTTGTAGTAGACAGTCGAGAAGTCGTCGTGCTAAGGCCCCATAGGACCAGCACAGCAGAGCAGCAACCGTCGCCGATGAAGAGTAGCGTAGATTTGAAGGATCCAACCTGAAGAAACACAAATATAGACGAACTACGACCAGATCCGAGCAATCTCCACACGCCCACTGACGATCCTAGACACACCACCGAAACGGGGGCTAGACGGGGAGAACCTTAGAGCCGCCGCCGTCTCGTCTTCCTGAGCAGGACACAAACCCTAACAAAACTCGAAGAAACATCTAAAAAAACATAGCCCTCCCGCTGGCAAGGGCCGGGATCCACCGCGTTGCCATGGCCCTAAAGCCACCGGAGACGAGGCAGACCGGCAGCGGCGTCGACAGGAGGTAGAAGAATCCTAACCTTATCTTGGGGGAGATTTGTCTTATTATTTGTTGGGTAATTAACTCTTATTCAAGAGACGACACGTCATTGTCGGATCCAATGACAACCCCCCCCCCCCCCCCCCCCCCCCCCCCCCCCCCCCCCCCCCCCCCCCCCCCCCCCCCCCCCCCCCCCCCCCCCCCCCCCCCCCCCCCCCCCCCCCCCCCCCCCCCCCCCCCCCCCCCCCCCCCCCCCCCCCCCCCCCCCCCCCCCCCCCCCCCCCCCCCCCCCCCCCCCCCCCCCCCCCCCCCCCCCCCCCCCCCCCCCCCCCCCCCCCCCCCCCCCCCCCCCCCCCCCCCCCCCCCCCCCCCCCCCCCCCCCCCCCCCCCCCCCCCCCCCCCCCCCCCCCCCCCCCCCCCCCCCCCCCCCCCCCCCCCCCCCCCCCCCCCCCCCCCCCCCCCCCCCCCCCCCCCCCCCCCCCCCCCCCCCCCCCCCCCCCCCCCCCCCCCCCCCCCCCCCCCCCCCCCCCCCCCCCCCCCCCCCCCCCCCCCCCCCCCCCCCCCCCCCCCCCCCCCCCCCCCCCCCCCCCCCCCCCCCCCCCCCCCCCCCCCCCCCCCCCCCCCCCCCCCCCCCCCCCCCCCCCCCCCCCCCCCCCCCCCCCCCCCCCCCCCCCCCCCCCCCCCCCCCCCCCCCCCCCCCCCCCCCCCCCCCCCCCCCCCCCCCCCCCCCCCCCCCCCCCCCCCCCCCCCCCCCCCCCCCCCCCCCCCCCCCCCCCCCCCCCCCCCCCCCCCCCCCCCCCCCCCCCCCCCCCCCCCCCCCCCCCCCCCCCCCCCCCCCCCCCCCCCCCCCCCCCCCCCCCCCCCCCCCCCCCCCCCCCCCCCCCCCCCCCCCCCCCCCCCCCCCCCCCCCCCCCCCCCCCCCCCCCCCCCCCCCCCCCCCCCCCCCCCCCCCCCCCCCCCCCCCCCCCCCCCCCCCCCCCCCCCCCCCCCCCCCCCCCCCCCCCCCCCCCCCCCCCCCCCCCCCCCCCCCCCCCCCCCCCCCCCCCCCCCCCCCCCCCCCCCCCCCCCCCCCCCCCCCCCCCCCCCCCCCCCCCCCCCCCCCCCCCCCCCCCCCCCCCCCCCCCCCCCCCCCCCCCCCCCCCCCCCCCCCCCCCCCCCCCCCCCCCCCCCCCCCCCCCCCCCCCCCCCCCCCCCCCCCCCCCCCCCCCCCCCCCCCCCCCCCCCCCCCCCCCCCCCCCCCCCCCCCCCCCCCCCCCCCCCCCCCCCCCCCCCCCCCCCCCCCCCCCCCCCCCCCCCCCCCCCCCCCCCCCCCCCCCCCCCCCCCCCCCCCCCCCCCCCCCCCCCCCCCCCCCCCCCCCCCCCCCCCCCCCCCCCCCCCCCCCCCCCCCCCCCCCCCCCCCCCCCCCCCCCCCCCCCCCCCCCCCCCCCCCCCCCCCCCCCCCCCCCCCCCCCCCCCCCCCCCCCCCCCCCCCCCCCCCCCCCCCCCCCCCCCCCCCCCCCCCCCCCCCCCCCCCCCCCCCCCCCCCCCCCCCCCCCCCCCCCCCCCCCCCCCCCCCCCCCCCCCCCCCCCCCCCCCCCCCATTTTGATTCAGCGGCATTGTGGGATGAAGCGGCCCGGACCAACCTTACATGTCCACGTACATGAGACCGGTTCCACCGACTGACATGCAACTTGTTTTGCATAAAGGTGGCTGGCGGGTGTCTATTTCTCCTACTTTAGTTGAATCGAATTTGACTACGGCCGGTTCTTGAAGAAGGTTAAAAAAGCAAACTTGATAAATCACCGTTGTGGTTTTTGCGTACGTAAGAACGGTTCTTACTAGAAGCCCTTAGCAGCCACGTAAAACTTGCAACAACAAAGTAGATGACGTCTAACTTGTTTTTGCAGGGCATGTTGTGATGTGATATGGTCAAGATGTGATGTGATATACGTTGTTGTATGAGATGATCATGTTTTGCAATATCGACAACCGGCAGGAGAGTTAGGGTTGTCTCTTAATTATTGTATGAAATGCAAGCGCCATGTAATTGCTTTACTTTATCGCTATGCGTTAGCAATAGTTGTAGAAGCAATAGTTGGTGAGACGACCCCGATGCAACGATGGAGATCAAGGTGTCGAGCCGGTGACGATGGAGATCATGACGATGCTTTGGAGATGGAGATCAAAAGCACAAGATGATGATGGCCATATCATGTCACATATTTTGATTGCATGTGATGTTTATCCTTTATGCATCTTATTTTGCTTAGATCGACGATAGCATTATATGGAGATTTGTCTTATTATTTGTTGGGTAATTAAGTCTTATTCAAGAGACGACACGTCATTGTCAGATCCAATGACAATGGCCCTTGAGCGTCGTTCACTTTATGAAGGTGTTGTTGTTTTTGCAAAAGGCGTTGATGCTGAAGAAACTTTCTCGGTGTCCTTGTGATGTCAAATGATGGTTGGTGTGGATGCTATTGTTGTTGTAGTTTGTTGATCGCTGTTTTGATCGCTTTGTGATTTTTTTTCTTTTCTTTCTCCTTGCTTTAGCATAACTTTGGTCTCATATACCGAAAAAGGCCTTCGTCTCTCTTTTCTATACCTAATGTTAAAGGGAGTATTATTTCTTCACCTTTTTTTCGTCCTCCAACCTTTTGGTATGTTGTCCTTCTTTTTTGCTTGTTTCTTGGTGCGTCATAGACTGCGTTTGTGTTTTTTGGTACTCCATCCATCGCCCTCCCGCCCGCTCTACTAGGCCTTTTTCTTGCGTTGTTGGACTGGGCCATGCCTGGCCCCCCCCAGACCACCAGCGCAGCCGCTGACATTCTCGAAAGAGAAAAAAAGAAATAGTGTTTGCTCGGATTCGAACTAGAGGCATGAAGCCTCAAACTTGTCCAGCCAACCACCAAGCAATTCCTACGTTCATGTCAAGCAAAGCAACTGCACTCTATTAGTCTGTCTATAGTTCCCTTGAATTAGATGAAAAATATGATTCAAGGCAACGCAAAATTACTCCCTTTACTTGGGTTATTGGCTTAGGGAGGGTAATCAGATTTGTCTTTCCCATATTTCAAGCTTGCCATGGTTGTGATTGTGGATGCAAATATTTGCTTGATACTGTGGTCCTTCATGGTTGTGATAGTGATATTGCATGCGAAAAACTAAATTGCAAGTACTCAATAAGGTGCATAAAAATAAACAAGATGAGGTTGTGGTACTTCACATCATTTTCTACATTTGTACTGGAAGTTTGTGACGCGAGATAATTGCGCCAAAATAGTTACTTAGGGTAGCTCTTTATGCCCCGAATAACCATGCCCTCAATCGATCCACCGATTCATGACCCTCATCACGGAATCTAGGTCCTTGACCCAGCCAACCAAGCGAAAGTTTGTTATGATTTGATTAAGGGAAGTACACTACGATGAGAAGATCAGAAGGAAATGGATTTTTATGTCCCATCAAGGGGACATGGACGTGATGGAAATATGCCCTAGAGGCAATAACAAAGTTGTTATTATTATATTTCCTTATTCATGATAAAGGTTTATTATTCATGCTAAAATTGTATTGACTGGAAACTTAAATACATGTGTGGATACATAAACAAATACCGTGTCCCTAGTGAGCCTCTACTAGACTAGCTCATTGATCAAAAGATGGTAAGGTTTACTAACCATAGACATGAGTTGTCATTTGATAACGGGATCACATCATTAGGAGAATGATGTGATGGACAAGACCCATCCGTTAGCTTAGCATATGATCGTTCAGTTTATTGCTACTGCTTTCTTAATGTCAAATACATATTTCTTCGACAATGAGATCATGCAACTCCCGGTTACCGGAGCATCAAGTGTTGATGGTTAACAAGACCACTAGTTTCAAGAAAAGGGGCAAGGGAAAGAAAGGGAACTTCAAGAAGAATGGCAAGCAAGTTGCTACTCCCGTGAAGAAGCCCAAAGCTGGACCCAAGCCTGAAACTGAGTGCTTCTACAACAAGGGAAATGGTCACTGGAAGCGGAACTGCCCCAAGTATTTGGCGGATAAGAAGGATGGCAAAGTGAACAAAGGTATATATATGATATACATGTTATTGATGTGTTCCTTACTAATGCCTCGTAGTAGCGCCTGGGTATTTGATACTGATTCGGTTGCTCATATTTGTAACTCGAAACAGGAGCTGCAGAATAATCAAGATTGGCTAAGGACGAGATGACGATGCGCGTCGGGAATGGTTCCAAGGTTGATGTGATCGCCGTCGGCACGCTACCTCTACATCTACCTTTGGGATTAGTTTTAGACCTCAATAATTGTTATTTGGTGCCAGCGTTGAGTATGAACATTATATCTGGATCTTGTTTATTGCGAGATGGTTATTCATTTAAATCAGAGAATAATGGTTGTTCTATTTATATGAGTAATATCTTTTATGGTCATGCATCTTTGATGAATGGTCTGTTCTTGTTGAATCTCGATCATAGTGATACACATATTCATAATATTGATGCCAAAAGATGCAAACTTGATAATGATAGTGCAACATACTTGTGGCACTGCCGTTTAGGTCATATTGGTGTAAAGCGCATGAAGAAACTCCATGCAGATGGACTTTTGGAATCACTTGATACTTGTGAACCATGCCTCATGGGCAAGATGACTAAAACTCCGTTCTCCGGAACAATGGAGTGAGCTAATGACTTATTGGAAATAATACATACCGATGTATGCGGTCCGATGAGTGTTGAGGCACACGGCGGGTGTCATTATTTTCTAACCTTTACAGATGATTTGAGTAGATATGGGTGTATCTATTTGGTGAAACACAAGTCTGAAACATTTGAAAAGTTCAAAGAATTTCAGAGTGAAGTAGAGAATCATCGTAACAAGAAAATAAAGTTTCTACGATCTGATCGTGGAGGTGAATATTTGAGTTACGAGTTTGGCCTTCATTTAAGACAATGTGGAATTGTTTCACTACTCACGCCACCTGGAACACCACAGCGTAATGGTGTGTCCGAACGTCATAACCGTACTTTATTAGATATGGTGCGTTCTATGATGTCTCTTACCGATTTTTCTTTATCATTTTGGGGTCATGCATTAGAGACAGCCGCATTCACGTTAAATAGGGCATTGTCTAAATCCGTTGAGACGATACCGTATGAACTATGGTTTGGCAAGAAACCTAAGCTTTCGTTTCTTAAAGTTTGGGGATGCGATGCTTATGTCAAACAGCTTCAGCCTGATAAGCTCGAACCAAAGCGGAGAAGTGTGTCTTCATAGGATACCCTAAAGAGACCATTGGGTATACCTTCTACCACAGATCCGAAGGCAAGATCTTTGTTGCTAAGAATGGGTCCTTTCTAGAGAAGGAGTTTCTCTCGAAAGAAGTGAGTGGGAGGAAAGTAGAACTTGATGAGGTAGTTGTACCTTCTCTCGAATTGGAAAGTAGTACACTAAGGAAAAACATTTCCGTGATGCCTACACCAACTAGAGAGGAAGTTGATGATGATGATCATGAAACTTCAGATCAAGTTACAACTTAACTTCGTAGGTCGACCAGAACACGTTCTGCACCAGAGTGGTACGGTAATCCTGTCTTGGAAGTCAGGTTATTAGACCACGTCGAACCTACGAACTATGAAGAAGCTATGATGAGCCCAGATTCCGATAAATGGCTTGAGGCCATGAAATCTGAGATAGGATCCATGTATGAGAACAAAGTGTGGACTTTGGTGGACTTGCCCGATGATCGGAAAGCCATAGAGAATAAATGGATCTGCAAGAAGAGGACTGACGCTGATGGTAATGTTACTGTTTACAAAGCTCGACTTGTCGCAAAAGGTTTTCGACAAGTTCAAGGGGTTGACTACGATGAGACTTTCTCACCCGTAGTGATTCTTAATATAACACCCCTTTGTAATAGCCATTATGATCAACTGCTAATATTGCCAAGTCATATCATTTGCAGTGCCTAATCATAGTGGTTAACCAAAATAATTCAAACTCCATTCTAAAAATCAACTCAAATTCAGAAGTGCAAAATAAATTTGCTCAAACACCTTTGGAAAAATGTTCACTAATAAGCAAAAATTCTAGGTGCACTAATAAAAATATAACCATTGATACTTGGATTGGATAAGTGGTTCAAACCACATGAAACAGTACCAAAACAATCATATTAAATTCATTTCAAATTCAAATATAATCCAAATTTGCCCAAACCAATTTTTGGTGGAAGGGAATATTGCATTGTAATATTGGGGACAACTCTCATACTTTACAAAAATGCAAAAGTGCCCTAACTATTTCAAAACAGAAAATAAATAAAAAGAAAAAGCAAAACAGTAGTAGAAAAATAAGAAGAGGCACTGTGCACTGGGCCTAAGTGCACAGTGCCCCGACCGCAGCCCACCTGGCCCAGCCCCTTCTCTCTCCCTCGCGCTGTCATCTCCTCCATGGCCGAACGCGCGCGCGCCGCTCGCGCGGCGACACGCCGGCGCCGCCGACACTACAGGGCGCGGGAGGGGATAAGGACGAGCTCGTCCAACTCCCCTGGCTCCCTCCGTCACTCTCCCCCCTTCTCCCTCGCTCGCCTCTCCCTTTTCTCCCCTAGATCCGCTACGCCCGAGCGCCGCCGTCGCCGCGCGTCGCCACCGCCGTGGCCAGTGGCCTCCCCGCGTCGCCTGGACGTGCCAGGGAGGAGCGCTGTGGTCAACCACGTCCTCTGGAGCCGCTGGAGGACGCCGAGGAGTTCTGCGTCGCCCGTGCGCATCGTCGTCTTCCTCGGATCGCCGACGATCCCCTTCCTCTCCGGCGACGATTCTGCTGCTACTAAGCTATCAACGGCCTTTGGCGTGCCGCACGGTGAGCTTCCCCATCCTCTGCTCCCCTGCGTTAGCCTTTGCGCGCGTCGTAGCTAGATGCCCCCGAGCCCGTGCTCTGATCGCCGCTGATGAGCTCGGGGCCGTCATTGTGGCCCTTGTCATTGCCGCCAGAGGCCACCGTTGTGCTCCTGGTGCTCCCAGGAGCCCAACGGACTCGAGCACGCGCCTCCTCGTGCTTCCTAGCGTGGGATCCGTCGAGGACCCGTACGCGTAGCCGCTGTAGCTCGTCGCCGGCCACTTTTCCGGCGACCATTTGGTCCGGCGCCACCACCGTTCGATGCGGTTTCGTCCGTTCGATCGAACAGTACCTCACACTCCACCCGCTGCGCTCTCTAACGCCGAAACCACCGACACCCGAACTCCGGCGCCGCCTCCACCGCTCGTCGTCGCCATTTCCGGCCACCTCCGGCGCTGCCACCACCGCCATTCGATCCGCCGTCGAGCCCTGGTTCGAAAGAACCAAACCGCAGCCCCGGAGTTGCCCTGAGGACAAAACCCGAGGCCTGCTCGAGCCGCGCCGCCGCATTTTCGCGCTCGCCGGCGTTTAAACGCTGGCCGGCCGACGTGGCACACCTGGGGCCACCCCTGGGTCACTGCCAGTGGGCCCCCTGGCCCCAGTTGACCACGCTGACCGTGGCCAACGTGCTGACTGGGCGCAGCCCAGACACTGACATGTGGGCCCCGCTAGTAATTAGTTTAAATAAAACGTTTTAATAATTAAAATCAATTAGATAAACTAAATGACTCACTGACATATGGGGCCCACATCCCTAATTAACTCTGGTAATTAGTTTAATTCGCTGTTTAGGTTACAGAGACTGACATTTGGGTCCCACTGGACCCACATGTCAGGTTTGACTGGTCAGCCGTCCTGTTGACTTGCTGATGTCAGCATTACCTCATGCTGACGTCATAATTCCTTTTCTGTAAATAAATAAATTCCAGAAATTCAAATAAACTTTGAAAATTAATAACTTTTAAACCGTAACTCAGATCGAAAAAGTTAAAACATGAAAGTTGCTCAGAACGACGAGACGAGTCTGATCATGCCATCTGTTTCCTTCTCGGAACCCCCTACGTAGAAGAACTCGTAACTCTGAGCCCGATTCCGGTATATGAATAGTGCATAATCACCGGTAAATAAATACCACTTTAACCTTATAATAACTAAAGTGACTTAGATGCATGTTTAGACAACCCTGCACTGCATCGTAGCCTAGCATGCACCGTGTTGCATTTGTTTGCATTATGTTTACCTGTTTCTTCCCCCTCTTCTCTCTCGGTAGACCCCGACGTTGACGTAGCTCCCGAGGCAGACGCAGCTCTGGAGTACGACTACGTCCCCGACGACACCCCTGAAGACCTTGCCCTTGTCGCAGAGCACACAGGCAAGCACCCCCATTTTGAGCATTCCGATATCGCCCACTCTCTTCTCTCTTATGCTTGCATTAGATGTTACTGCTGCTGTTACTATCCTATATCTGTTGCATAGCCTGTTTACTTGTAACCTACTGTTGATACCTGCCTGATATCCTAAACTGTTTAGCATAGGGTGGGTAGAGCCTTATCAGAGACCCACTTGTCCCGACTGCCCCGCTGGACTCTCAGAAGACCCGAGCAACGGGATCGAAGATCAGACCCCGGCACCGCACGTCACTTCCCCCTTAAAGTGCGCGACACTACTGGGTTACTATCGAGTGCCGAGGGTGATACCTCGTCAGCACTTCTGATGATAACCTTGTAGGTTAGTTAACCAGTCGTGGTAAGCGAGGGTGATTCCTCCTACACCACCCCCGATACCGACGCTGTCGTGCATCACTTAAAGTGTGGACCTCGAGGGTGATACCTCCTTCGTTCACCTTGATGATAACATCAAGTGGGATTCCATCGAGGGTGATTCCTCAGGGTTCCCCCTTGGTGTCAGACACACGGATACTTGATTACTATGACTGAATACTAAACCATGACACTAAAGACGGGTCGGCCCTGAGGGGTACCCGCGCAAGCATGTATGCGAAGTGATGTGGAGTCGGGTTGACCTGAGAGGTGCCTGCGAGATAACTACGAGGCGTGGCCGGCAATTCTTAGCCCTTGCCGCAAGTCCTCGAGACGGGGCGATGGGGTCACATCGATCGTGAGTCTTTGCTCGTTACCGCGTGCTCCTAATCCACTAACGGTTTGGATATTTGATCCGAGGGGCCTCTGGCCCGATAGCACTAACCATCACGTGGGCATAGTATGGGCGTTCTGCGTCGTATACTTCAGCCGGAGCTTAATGGACGTCAGTGACTGAGCGGCGCGCGCTGAATTGGACTGGGAACGCAACCGCACTTGTATAAGGGGTTGCTAGGCCTGCTTTCAGCCGCCCACGCAACGTGCAGGAGTTCCCGTGGCGAAGGCTCAAGACCCCCGGGTGCATAGGTTTAGTCCGGCGTGCTGACCTCTCTGTTAAGTATTCGGTCGGGTTGCGGCGTATCGTTTGGCCGAGGGCGGGCATGACCCAGAAAAGTGTGTCCGGCCGGAGTTAAGCGAGCGTGGTGGGTAATTTGGTGCACCCCTGCAGGGAAGAACTTTCCATCGATAGCCTGTCCTACGGTAACGGACACTCGGAGTTGTATCCTGATCGGTACAACTAGAACTTGAGATGATAACTGGATAGTACGGCTCTGGGATTGCTTTCTCGTAGGGAGTCGAGAAAGGATCTCAGGTCGAGGTTGATGATACTACTACTACTTTACTTTATGATAATCTACACTCTTCTAATGCTGCAAGACTGCTGAAGATGTTGAAGATGCTAGTCTTCGATAGGACTAGGCTTTCCCCCTCTATTCTGGCATTTCTGCAGCCCAGTCCACATATACAGCCTCCCCTTGACAATGTTGCATATGTAGTGTAGATCCTTGCTTGCTGAGTACTTCGGATGAGTACTCACGTTTGCTTTGCTTTCTTTTTTTCCCCCATATTCTTTTGATGCCACCAGACGATGGAGCCCCTGAGCCAGATGCCCCAGTCGACGACCAGTTCTACTACCCGCCCGGCGAGTACTACTACTACGAGGAGCCGACTGACGACCAGGAGTAGGATCGGAGGGTCCAGGGCAGGAGGCCTACGCCTTTCGATCGTAGCTTTTATTTTACCCCGCCTCTGTGAAGGCTTCTCTCTCTCTCTCTCTCTCTCTCTCTCTGTGTGTGTGTGTGTGTGTGTGTGTGTAATATATCTGTACCCAGATATCTAATGCTTCCGCTGACGCTTGTATGCCATCGAGCTATGTATTCGAGCCCTCGAGGCCCTGGCTTGTAATATAAAGCTTGTATGACTTTATTTATGTTTTAGAGTTGTGTTGTGATATCTTCAAGTGAGTCCTTAGGCTTGATCGTGTGCATTTGCGTGTATGGTTAGCGCACGATTAAGTCGGGGTCGTCACACTTAAGTCTATCCGAATCATGTTAGCAATTGCCGCATTTTATGATTATGAAATCTGGCAAATGGACGTCAAAACTGCATTCCTTAATGGATTTCTTAAAGAATAGTTGTGTATGATGCAACCAGAAGGTTTTGTCGATCCTATGGGTGCTAACAAAGTGTGCAAGCTCCAGCGATCCATCTATGGACAGGTGCAAGCATCTCAGAGTTGGAATATACGCTTTTATGAGGTGATCAAAGCATATGGTTTTATACAGACTTACGGTGAAGCATGTATTTACAAGAAAGTGAGTGGGAGCTCTGTAGCGTTTCTGATATTATATGTGGATGACATATTGTTGATTGGAAATGATATAGAATTTCTGGATAGCATAAAAGGATACTTGAATAAGAATTTTTCAATGAAAGACTCGGTGAAGCTGCTTATATATTGGGCATCAAGATCTATAGGGATAGATCAAGACGCTTAATAGGACTTTCACAAAGCACATACCTTGACAAAGTTCTGAAGAAGTTCAAAATGGACCAGTCAAAGAAAGGGTTCTTGCGTGTGTTGCAAGCTGTGAAATTGAGTCAGACTCAAAGCCCGACCACGGCAGAAGATAGAGAGAGAATGAAAGTCATTCCCTATGCCTCAGCCATAGGTTCTATCATGTATGTTATGCTGTGTACCAGACCTGATGTGTGCCTTGCCATAAGTTTGGCAGGGAGATACCAAAGTAATCCAGGAGTGGATCATTGGACATCAGTCAAGAACATCCTGAAGTACCTGAAAATGACCAAGGATATGTTTCTCGTTTATGGAGATGACGAAGAGTTCGTCGTAAAGGGTTACGTCGATGCTAGCTTCGACACTGGTCCGGATGACTCTAAGTCACAAACTAGTGATAACCCACAAGTATAGGGGATCGCAACAGTTTTCGAGGGTAGAGTATTCAACCCAAATTTATTGATTCGACACAAGGGGAGCCAAAGAATATTCTCAAGTATTAGCAGCTGAGTTGTCAATTCAACCACACCTGAAATACTTAATATCTGCAGCAAAGTATTTAGTAGCAAAGTAGTATGGAAGTAATGGTAACAGTGACAAAAGTAACAATAGCAGTTTTGTAGCAATTGTAACAGTGGCAATGGAAAAGTAACGTAGCAAAGATCAATATGTGAAAAGCTCGTAGGCAATGGATCAATGATGGATAATTATGTCGGATGGCATTCATCATGCAACAGTTATAACCTAGGGTGACACAGAACTAGCTCCAATTCATCAATGTAATGTAGGCATGTATTCCGAATATAGTCATACATGCTTATGGAAAAGAACTTGCATGACATCTTTTGCCCTACCCTCCCGTGGCAGCGGGGTTCTAATGGAAACTAAGGGATATTAAGGCCTCCTTTTAATAGAGAACCGGACCAAAGCATTAGCACTTAGTGAATACATGAACTCCTCAAACTACGGTAATCACCGCCCCCCCCCCCCCCCCCCCCCCCCCCCCCCCCCCCCCCCCCCCCCCCCCCCCCCCCCCCCCCCCCCCCCCCCCCCCCCCCCCCCCCCCCCCCCCCCCCCCCCCCCCCCCCCCCCCCCCCCCCCCCCCCCCCCCCCCCCCCCCCCCCCCCCCCCCCCCCCCCCCCCCCCCCCCCCCCCCCCCCCCCCCCCCCCCCCCCCCCCCCCCCCCCCCCCCCCCCCCCCCCCCCCCCCCCCCCCCCCCCCCCCCCCCCCCCCCCCCCCCCCCCCCCCCCCCCCCCCCCCCCCCCCCCCCCCCCCCCCCCCCCCCCCCCCCCCCCCCCCCCCCCCCCCCCCCCCCCCCCCCCCCCCCCCCCCCCCCCCCCCCCCCCCCCCCCCCCCCCCCCCCCCCCCCCCCCCCCCCCCCCCCCCCCCCCCCCCCCCCCCCCCCCCCCCCCCCCCCCCCCCCCCCCCCCCCCCCCCCCCCCCCCCCCCCCCCCCCCCCCCCCCCCCCCCCCCCCCCCCCCCCCCCCCCCCCCCCCCCCCCCCCCCCCCCCCCCCCCCCCCCCCCCCCCCCCCCCCCCCATGGTGAAAGAGATCCAATCACAGTCATACTCAATATCAATTAACAACAATGCATACAAATGAGAGTGGTGCTCTCTAACTGGTGCTTTTTATAAGAGAATGATGACTCAGCATAAAAGTAAATAGATAGGCCCTTCGTAGAGGGAAGCAGGGATTTGCAGAGGTGCCAGAGCTCGAGCTTTTTGAAACAGAGATGAATATAATTTTGAGCGGTATGCTTTCATTGTCAACATAACAACCAAGAGATCTCGGTATCTTCCATGCTACATACATTATAGGCGGTTCCCAAACAGAATGGTAAACTTTTTACTCCCCCTCAACCAACAAACACACTCCACGGCTGGTCCGAAACAACGGGTACCGTCCATACAAACAACTGTCCCGGGGGAGTTTTGTTTGAAATTATATTTTGATTTGATTTAAGCATGGGACTGGGCATCCCGAATACCAGCCACTTTCTCGTGAATGATAAGTGAATCAACACTCATCTTGAGAATAACCCACCTAGCATGGAAGATACTGACAGCCCCCAGTCACTACATGAGCGATTCGGGCATACAAAACAGATTATCATTTGAAGGTTTAGAGTTTGGCACATGCAAATTTACTTGGAACGGCAGGTAAATACCGCATATAGGTAGGTATGGTGGACTCATATGGAACAATTTTGGGTTTATGGAAGTGGATGCACAAGCAGTATTCCCGCTTAGTACAAGGTGAAGGCTAGCAAAAGATTGAGGAGCGACCAACTAGAGAGCGACAACAGTCATAAACATGCGTTAAGATTAACCAACATTGAGTGCAAACATGAGTAGGATATAAATCACCATGAACATAAATATCATGGAGGCTATGTTGATTTTGTTTCAACTTCATGCGTGAACATGTGCCAAGTCAAGCCACTCGAATCATTCAAAGGAGGATACCATCCTATCATACTACATCACAACTATTTTAAAAGCATGTTGGCACACAAGGTGAACCATTATAAACTCCTAGCTAATTAAGCTTGGCATGAGTAACTATAATCTCTAATTGTCATTGCAAACATGTTTCATTCATAATAGGCTGAATCAAGAATGATGAACTAATCATATTTACAAAAACAAAATATGACGAGTTCATACCAACTTTTCCTTATCTCAATCATTTCATCAAATATCGTCATTATTGACTTTCACTTGCACGACCGAACAGTGTGGATAATAATAATAGTGCACGTGCATTGGACTAAGCTGGAATCTGCAAACATTTATTCAAAGGAGAAGACAAGGTAATATGGGCTCTTTGTTAGATCAACAATAATGCATATGAGAGCCACTCAACATTTTCATCGTGGTCTTCTCCTTACGACCCAAAGAAAGGAAAAGAATTTTAAAGAAACACACTGAAATGTTTTTGGAGTTTTTGTTTTTCTGAAGAAGGTAAAACAAGAACGAGAAAACTATTTACACGGGAAAGCTCCCAACAAGCAAAAGAAGAACGAGAAATCTTTTTGGGTTTTCTTTTAATACTACAACTAATTTTTTTGGATTTTCTCAAAGTTTTTCAAACACACAAGAAGAAAGCGAGAAAAAAAGGAAGAAATAAACTAACATGGATGGTACAATGAAAAAGTATGAACACCGACAACTGGAATGAGTGTGTGAACATGAATGAAATGTCGGTGAGAAATACGTACTCCCCCAAGCTTAGGCTTTTGGCCTAAGTTGGTTTATGGCCACGGCTGGCCTGGAGGGTATCCAAAGTTATAATCAGGGTTGTACTGGGATGCGGCAGCTACTGCCTAAAGGGCTGCAGCATGGAGGCGAGTAGCCTCCACCTCTCTCTCATACTCGTTTGCCTCCTCTCTGGTTATAACATATCTTCTTTTTACCTGAAAGTCAAAGAAGGCAGGAGCAGGAAGGGTAATATAGATAGCACGCTGCCTGTCAAAGATTAGTCGATACAAGAGGGACTGTTCGTTCCTCTCAAGAAACTGGTAGCGTACCATAGCATTATAATCAAGAAAAGCAGGTGGTAACTCAATGTCATCCCCCCTTATGGGTACCTCGAGATAGTTAGCTAGACGGCTGGCATAAATCCCACCGAAGAAATCTCCATCTATAGCATTATTATGTAACCTCCTTGCAATAATAGCCCCCAAGTTATATCGTTTATCACCCGTTACCACACACTCGAGGACGCTAAGATCTGATGCACAAAGGTGGCTATGATCATGTTTACCATTAATACATCTACCTATAAAGAGAGCAAAATAATGTATGGCAGGAAAGTGAATGCTCCCCATGGTAGCTTGTGTAATATTTCTAGTTTCTCCTACAGTGAGGCTATCAAGGAAAGCAATGAATTCAGTTTTGCGCGGTTCACTATGAATTCCCCACTGTGGAATTTTACATGCTTCGTTAAAATCTCTTAGGTCCATGGTATATGATTTATCATAAAGATCAAATAAAACAGTATGAGTATTGCGCTGGGATGTAAATTTAAATCTTCTCACGTATGAATCAGTGAGGTGATAATATTGTAAGCACTTATCTGACACGAAGTCCTCAAGGTCAGCATTTTGCAAGTACGCGTCAAATTCATCCTTGAAACCTGCATGAACCATGAATTGATCCAACGGCCACTCGCAAGGCCGCACTGGAGCTTCTCTTGGTGGTTCAAGGTCCGGCTCACGTATCGCGAGCCTTGGGGCTTGCTTCTTCGAGGAACCACCTTGGTATATTTTCCTAAACATTTTTCTTCTTCTGAAAAATCTCTGAAATTTTTAGTGACTTAAAATAAAAGTGAACCAAACTCAACAAAACTAATAGCAACTACTCCTACAAGTGCCTAGAGGCTATATCATGCATCAAAACTACTTTGGACCATATAAATTTGACATGCAAGCTCAAGAACAAGGTCACCACAGCAGCAAAATTTTGCAATAAATAAAGCACTAGAACAGAAACTAATTGGATCATTGGAGGAGTCACATACCGAAGAACAATCCCCCAAAATAGTTTTGCAAATGGAGCTTTGCACAAGGAGATCGGAAATGGTAGCAAGATGAGCTAGAACACGGGTTTGAGCTACAGGATGATTTTTTCTGGAGGAAGATGAAGTGGATGGGTGCTGGAATAAGTGAGGGGGACCCACATGGGACCCACAAGGCAGGGGGGCGTGCCCAAGGGGTAGGGTGCGCCCTCCACCCTTGTGGTCCACTGGTGCAGCCCCCTGGTGCAATCTCAGTGCCAGAAATTCTAAAATATTCTATAAAAAATCATACTAAATTTTCAGGGCATTTGGAGAACTTTTATTTTCAGGACATTTTTTTATTGCACGGATAATTCAGAAAACAGACAGATAATAGTATTTTTGCTTTATTTATTCTCAATAACAGAAAGTAAAAGGTGGGTACAGAAAGTTGTGCTTTCTAAATTCATTCATCTCATGCTCATCAAAAGGAATCCATTAACAAGGTTGATCAAGTCTTATTAATAAACTTCTTTCGAATAACATGAAACCGGAGAATTTTCGAATAACACTAGGTTACCTCAACGGGGATATGCATGTCCCCAATAATAAGAATATCATATTTCTTTTTGACAATAGGGAGAGGGAATTCAAAACCTCCAATAGTAATAGATGAAATTTTTCCAATAGAATTGATACTATGAACTTGAGGTTGTTTCTTCGGAAAGTGTACTGTATGCTCATTACCATTAACATGAAAAGTAACATCGCCCTTGTTGCAATCTATAATAGCCCCTGTAGTATTCAAAAAGGGTCTACCAAGGATGATCGACATACTGTCGTCCTCGGGGATATCAAGAATAACAAAGTCCGTTAAGATAGTAACGTTTGCAACCACAATAGGCACATCCTCACAAATACCCATAGGTATGGCAGTTGATTTATCAGCCATTTGCAAAGAGATTTCAGTAGGTGTCAACTTATTCAATTCAAGTCTACGATATAAAGAGAAAGGCATCACACTAACACCGGCTGCAAGATGACATAAGGCAGTTTTAACATAGTTTCTTTTAATGGAGCATGGTATAGTTGGTACTCCTGGATCTTCTAGTTTCTTTGGTATTCCATCATTAAAAGTGTAATTAGCAAGCATGGTGGAAATTTCAGCTTCCGGTATCTTTCTTTTATTTGTAACAATATCTTTCATATACTTGGCATAAGGAGACATTTTCAGAATATCAGTCAAACGCATACGCAAAAAGATAGGTCTAAGCATTTCAACAAAGCACTCAAAATCCTCATCATCCTTTTTCTTGGATGGTTTAGGAGGAAAGGGCATGGGTTTCTGTACCCATGGTTCTCTTTCTTTACTGTGCTTCCTAGCAACAAAGTCTCTCTTATCATAACGTTTATTCTTAGATTGTGGGTTATCAAGATCAACAGCAGGTTCAATCTCCACATCATTATCATTACTAGGTTGAGCAACAACATGAACATCATCATTAACATTATCACTAGGTTTATGTTCATCACTAGATTGTGTCTCAGCATCAGATATAGAAATATCATTTGGGTTCTCAGGTGCATCTATAACAGGTTCACTAGAAGCATGCAAAGTCCTATCAGTTTTCTTTTTATTTTTATTACTAGGACTAGGTGCATCAGTATTAATTATCTGAGAATCTTGCTCAGCTCTCTTAGGATGGCCCTTAGGATACAAAGGTTCCTGAGTCATTTTACCACTTCTAGTCATAACCCTAACAGCATTATCATTGTTCTTACTATTCAACTCATTGAGCAAATCATCCTGTGCCTTAAGTACTTGTTCTACTTGAGTCTTAACCATGGAAACATGTTTACTAATAATTTTCAGATCACTAACAGTTCTACTCATATAATTACCCAAGCAGCCAAGCATGTAAGCATTATGTTTCAATTGTCTACTAACATAAGCATTGAAGTTCTCTTGTTTAACAATAAAATTATCAAAATCATCCAAGCATTGACTAGCAGAGTTATTATAAGGGATATCACCTTCATCAAATCTATAGAGAGAATTTACCTCTACTACCTGTTTCGGGTTATCAAGACCATGTATTTCTTCAATAGGTGGTAAATTCTTAACATCTTCAGCTTTAATACCTTTTTCTTTCATAGATTTCTTTGCCTCTTTCATATCTTCAGGACTGAGGAATAGAATACCTCTTTTCTTCGGAGTTGGTTCAGGAAGTGTCCAATCATTATCATTACTCAATATATTATTCAATAGCAATTCAGCTTGCTCAACAGTTCGTTCCCTAAAAACACAACCAGCACAACTATCTAGGTGGTCCCTAGAAGCATCAGTTAGTCCATTATAAAAGATATCAAGTATTTCATTTTTCTTGAGAGGATGGTCAGGCAAAGCATTAAGTAATTGGAGAAACCTCCCCCAAGCTTGTGGGAGACTCTCTTCTTCAGATTGCACAAAGTTAAATATTTCCCTTAAAGCAGCTTGTTTCTTGTGAGCAGGAAACTATTTTTTAGACAAGCAATAAATCATATCCTGGGGACTACGCACACAACCAGGAGCAAGAGAATTAAACCACAACTTAGCATCACCCTTTAATGAGAAAGGAAACAACTTAAGAATATAATAATAGCGAATTTTTCCTCATGCGCAAATAGGGTGGCTATATCATTCAACTTAGTAAGATGTGCCACAACAGTTTCAGATTCATAACCATGGAAAGGATCAGATTCAACCAAAGTAATTAACTCAGGATCGACAGAGAATTCATAATCCTTATCAGTAACAAAGATAGGTGAAGTAACAAACTTAGGATCATATTGCATTCTAGCATTCAAAGATTTTTCTTTCCACTTGCATAACAATTTCTTAAGATCGTCTCTATCCTTACAAGCAAGAAAGTCCCTAGCTACCTCTCTATCCATAACATAGCCCTCAGGTATAACAGGCAATTCATATCTAGGAGAGCTAGGTCTAGCAGGTGTCTCAAAGTGTTCAGTTTCAATAATTTCATCAGTTTCAGAAATATCATCATCCTCAGCATAAATCAATAGTTCTAGCTCTAGCAAGATGTTCATCAAGTAATTCACCCAGTGGCACAGTATTATCAAGCAAAGCAGCAGTATCATCATAAGCATCATGCATAGCAGAAGTAGCATCATCAATTACTTGCGACATATCAGAATTAATAGCAAGTGTAGGTGTCGCAAGCTTACTCCAAACAGAAAATGAATCAAGTGCAGAGCTAGATGGCAGTTCCTTACCTCCCCTCGTCTTAGAGGGAAAAACCTTGGTTCTTGGATCTTTTAGATTCTTCATAGTGATCAACAGATATAAATCCCAAGTGACTCAAAGAATAGAGCTATGCTTCCCGGCAACGGCGCCAGAAAAAGGTCTTGATAACCCACAAGTATAGGGGATCGCAACAGTTTTCGAGGGTAGAGTATTCAACCCAAATTTATTGATTCGACACAAGGGGAGCCAAAGAATATTCTCAAGTATTAGCAGCTGAGTTGTCAATTCAACCACACTTGAAAGACTTAATATCTGTAGCAAAGTAGTATGGAAGTAACGGTAACAGTGACAAAAGTAACAGTAGCAATTTTGTAGCAATTGTAACAGTGGCAATGGAAAAGTAACGTAGCAAAGATCAATATGTGAAAAGCTCGTAGGCAATGGATCAATGATGGATAATTATGTCGGATGGCATTCATCATGCAACAGTTATAACCTAGGGTGACACAGAACTAGCTCCAATTCATCAATGTAATGTAGGCATGTATTCCGAATATAGTCATACGTGCTTATGGAAAAGAACTTGCATGACATCTTTTGTCCTACCCTCCCGTGGCAGCGGGGTCCTAATGGAAACTAAGGGATATTACAGCCTCCTTTTAATAGAGAACCGGACCAAAGCATTAGCACTTAGTGAATACATGAACTCCTCAAACTACGGTAATCACCGGAAAGAATCCCAATTATTGTCACCTTGGGGTATGCGGATTTAAACACGTAATAGGTGTCTACAACTTGCAAGATAGGATCAAGAACACATATATATTCATGAAAACATAATAGGTTCAGATCTGAAATCATGGCACTCGGGCCCTAGTGACAAGCATTAAGCATAGCAAAGTCATAGCAACATCAATCTTAGAACATAGTGGATACTAGGGATCAAACCCTAACAAAACTAACTCGATTACATGATAAATCTCATCCAATCCATCACCGTTCAGCAAGCCTACGATGGAATTACTCACGCACGGCGGTGAGCATCATGAAATTGGTGATGGAGGAAGGTTGGTGATGATGATGGCGATGATTTCCCCTCTCCGGAGCCCCGAACAGATTCCAGATCTGCCCTTCCGATGAAGAACAGGAGGTGACGGCGGCTTCGTATCGTAAAACGCGATGAATCCTTCTCTCTGATTTTTTTTTCTCCCCGAAAGTGAATATATAGAGTTGGAGTTGAGGTCGATGGAGGTCTAGGGGACCCACAAGGCAGGGGGCGCGCCCTAGGGGGGGCGCCCTCCACCCTTGTGGACAGCCGGTGGGTCCCCTCTGGTTGATTCTTTCACCAATATTTTTTATTTATTCCAAAAATATTCTCCGTGAAGTTTCAGGTCATTCTGAGAACTTTTATTTCTGCACAAAAATAACACCAAGGCAATTCTGGTGAAAACAGCGTCAGTTCGGGTTAGTTCCATTCAAATCATGCAAATTAGAGTCCAAAACAAGGGCAAAAGAGTTTGGAAAAGTAGATACGATGGAGACGTATCAACTGGATACATGTTTATGTTGAATGGTGGAGCTGTCAGTTGATGCAGTTCCAAGCAAAGCGTTGTGGCAGGATCTACGTGTGAAGCGGAGTACATAGCTGTTTCGGAAGCAGCTCATGAAGGAGTATGGATGTAGGAGTTCATATCCGATCTGGGTGTAATACCCAGTGCATCGGGTCCAATGAAAATCTTTTGTGACAACACTGGAGCAATTGCCTTGGTGAAGGAATCCAGGTTTCACAAGAGAACCAAACACATCAAGAGACACTTCAACCCCATTCGTGAAAAGGTCAAGGATGGAGACATAGAAGTTTGCAAAATACATACGGATCTGAAAGTAGCAGACCCATTGACTAAGCCTCTTCCGCGGGCAAAACATGATCAGCACCAAGACTCCACGGGTGTTAGATTCATTACTATGTAATCTAGATTATTGACTCTAGTGCAAGTGGGAGACTGATGGAAATATGCCCTAGAGGCAATAATAAAGTTGTTATTATTATATTTCCTTATTCATGGTAAAGGTTTATTATTCATGCTAAAATTGTATTGACCGGAAACTTAAATACATGTGTGGATACATAAACAAATACCATGTCCTTAGTGAGCCTCTACTAGACTAGCTCATTGATCAAAAGATGGTTAAGGTTTCCTAACCATAGACATGAGTTGTCATTTGATAACGGGATCACATCATCAGGAGAATGATGTGATGGACAAGACCCATCTGTTAGCTTAGCATATGATCGTTCAGTTTATTGCTACTGCTTTCTTAATGTCAAATACATATTCCTTCGACCGTGAGATCATGCAACGCTCGGTTACCGGAGGAATACCTTGTATGCTATCAAACTTCACAACGTAATTGGGTGATTATAAATATGCTCTACAGATATCTCCGAAGGTGTCTGTTGAGTTGGCATGGATCGAGATTGGGATTTGTCACTCCGTATATCGGAGAGGTATCTCTGGGCCCTCTCGGTAATACACATCATAAGAAGCTTGCAAACAAAGTGACTAAGAAGTTAGTTACGAGATGATGTATTACGGAACGAGTAAATAGACTTGCCGGTAACGAGATTGAACTAGGTATAGAGATACCGACGATCGAATCTCGGGCAAGTAACATACCGACAGACAAAGGGAATTACGTATGTTGTCATAACGGTTCGACCGATAAAGATCTTCATAGAATATGTAGGAACCAATACGGGCATCCAGGTCCCGCTATTGGTTATTGATCGGAGAGTCGTCTCGGTCATGTCTACATCATTCTCGAACCCGTAGGGTCCGCCCGCTTAGCGTTCGTTGACGATATAGTATTATATGAGTTATGTGATTTGGTGACCGAATGTTGTTTGGAGTCCCGGATGATATCACAGACATGACGAGGAGCTCCAGAATGGTCCGAAGGTAAAGATTGATATATAGGACGATGCTATTTGGGCACCGGAAAGGTTTCGGAGTGAACCGGGTATTCATCGGATCACCGGAAGGGGTTCCGGGAGGCCCCGGGAGGTCTATGGGCCTAATGGGCCAAGAGGAGGAACACACCAGCCCGCAAGGGGCGGGTGCGCCCCTCACCTCTAGGCCGCCGGCCCTAGGAAGGAAAAAGGGGAGGGCTAGCCCCTCCCGCCTTTCCCCTCCACATGAGGGAAAGGAAAGGGGGGCGCCTCCCCTCCTGCCTTCTCCCTGGCGCCAAACAAGGAAAGGGGAGGGGGCGCCATAGGGCAGGAGCCCAATGGGGCCGGCCGGCCACCTTGGGGCGCCCTTTGGCTGCCTTCCCTCCCCCACCTATATATATGAGAGGGAGGGGGCACCACACAGACCATGACGATTTCTTAGCCGTGTGCGGCACCCCTCTCCACAGTTTAGTCCTCCGTCCAGTTTTTCCGCAGTGCACGGCGAAGCCCTGCGGGAATGATGTCTACTACGCAACTTTATTCTTGTAGATTCGTGTTGGGCCTCCAAGCACAAAGTTTTGTAGGACAATAGCAATTTTCCCTCAAGTGGATGACCTAAGGTTTATCAATCCGTGGGAGGCGTAGGACGAAGATGGTCTCTCTCAAGCAACCCTACAACCAAATACAAGAAATCTCTTGTGTCCCCAACACACCCAATACAATGGAAAATTGTATAGGTGCACTAGTTCGGCAAAGAGATGGTGATAAAAGTGTAATATGGATGGTAGAAATATATTTTTGTAATATGAAAATAAAAAACAGCAAGGTAGCAATTGGTAAAACGGAGCACAAACGGTATTGCAATGTTTGAAAACAAGGCCTAGGGTCTGTACTTTCGCTAGTGCAATCTCTCAACAATGCTAATCTAATTGGATCATATAACCATCCCTCAACGTGCGATGAAGAATCACTCCAAAGTTCTTATCTAGCGGAGAACATAAGAAGAAATTGTTTTTAGGGTACGAAACCACCTTAAAGTTATTCTTTCCGTTCGATCTATTCTAGAGTTCGTACTAAAATAACACAAAGTTATTCTTTCCGTTCGATCTATCCAAGAATTCATACTAAAATAACACCATAGGATACGCATCAACCAACTCTAATGTCACCTAGATACTCCAATGTCGCCACAAGTATCCATGAGTTAATTATACGATACGCATCAAACAATTTCAGATTCATAATACTCGATCCAACTCAAAGAACTTCAAAGAGTGCCCAAGATTTCTACAAGAGAAACAAGGACGAAAACGTGCATCAACCCCTATGCATAGATTACCCCAATGTCACCTCGAGAATCCGCGAGTTGAGTGCCAAAACACATATCAAGTGAATCAATATAATACCCCATTGTCACCACGGGTATTCATATGCAAGACATATATCAAGTGCTCTCAAATTCATAAAAGTATTCAATCCGATAAAACGAAATCTCAAAGGGAAAACTCAATTCATCACAACAAGATAGAGAGGGGAAAACACCATATGATCCAACTATATTAACAAAGCCCGCGATACATCAAGATTGTGCCATCTCAAGAACATGAGAGAGAGATATTAAACACATAGCTACTGGTACAAACCCTTAGCCCCGAGGGTGGACTACTCCCTTGGCATCGTGGTGGCCGCCGGGATGATGAAGATGGCCACCGGTGATGATTTCCCCCTCCGACAGGGTGCCGGAATGGGCTCCCGATTGATTTTTCATGGCTACAGAGGCTTGCGGCGGCGGAACTTCTAATCTAGGGTTATTTCTGGGGGTTTCTGTATTTATAGGAATTTTTGGCGTCAGTTTCACGCGAAGATGGGCCACGAGGAGGGCACAACCCACCAGGGTGCACCTGGGCCTCCTGGCGCGCCTCGGTGTCTTGTGCCCTACTCCTTCACCTTCTGGTCCTTCCGCGAAGCTTCTAGTGCCTCTTTTGTTCCAAAAAAATCGTCAAAAAGTTCCGTTGCATTTGGAGAACTTTTATTTCTGCACAAAAAACAACACCACGGTAGTTCTGTTGAAAACAACGTTAGTCCGGGTTAGTTCCATCCAAATCATACCAAAACCATATAAAATTGTTGTAAACATGGCATGAATACTTCATAAATTATAGATACGTTGGAGATGTATCAGCATCCCCAAGCTTAATTCCCGCTCGTCCTCGAGTAGGTAAATGATAAAAGAAATAATTTATGAAGTGTGAATGCTAGCATAGTGCATAAGTTTGATCAAATGATAATTTTAATCACTTTTCCTAGCATCATAATAGCAACTCTTTCTCATAAAACTCATTAAGATAAAGTAGCAACCAATTCACATGTTAAGGTTCAAACAATGAATTCTCTTGAAACTCAACAACCTATGTTCTCAGTCACCAAACAATTGCAATTCAACTTATTCAACAAAATCTAAGTAAGAGCTCCACATACTAAATCATCATATAGTCTTCCATGATTGCTAGTACTCAAAGCATATTCTTAGAACAAATGGCATCCATCGAACACAGAGAAAGATAGGGGCTTAATGTTTCGCCTCCCAACTCATTTATCATAGAGATAATTGTCAACAATAATAAATCATGATCAAATATATTTGACTGGTCATATGTTCCTAGATCTTTCCCCACCACATGATGCTTTTCAACTAGAGAATAATTGAGGTTGAAATGAGAATGCATACTATTGACTCTTGCATAAAAGTAAATACTGAAAAGTAAAAGATAGGCCCTTCGCAGAGGGAAGCAGAGGTTGTCATGCGCTTTTTATTTTTGTATGCCCAAGATCTTAATGCAAAGGAACGTCACGTTATATTGCCCCTTATGATAGCAACCTTTATTATGCAGTCCGTTGCTTTTATTACTTTGCCATCACAAGTTCATACAACGCTCAATTTTCCCTTACAATAAAAGATCAAACATATTTAGGAGCAATTTTTATTGCTTTATGCACCGATGATAACTTACTTGAGGGATCTTATTCAATCTATAGGTAGGTATGGTGGACACTCATGGCAAGAAACTGGGTTTAATGATTTTTGGATGCACAAGTAGTATCTCTACTTAGTACGGATTTTTGTTTAGCAAAAGATCCTAGGCAAACACCACATGTTGGAGGATCCATAATAATATTACTTCTATGCAAATATACACAACCATAACTCATTACGTTGTCTTCCTTGTCCAACTTCAACTAATTTGCTCAAATTTGAAAATAATTAATGGGTATTCACAATCATAGAAGATGTCTAAGATAATATATTTGTATGTGAAAGTTCTCTTCCTTATACTAATCATTCATGAATAGCTTATATGACCAATATTGTGATTGTCAAGCTTCAAAAGATTTCACTTTCTAAACCCAATGCGAAGCTACTACTAGCATGATATGAACATGTAATTTCAAATTCATGATATTCAATTCATTCAACAATTTACTCATAGGATATAAGTGAAGCACAAGAGTAAATGACTAACTACTCCAAAAAGATATAAGTGAAGATCAAGCGAGTGGTTATGTAAATGGGTAGCTATTTGAGGACTCTCTTTTATTTTAAAAAAAACTTTCAGATCTAAGTATTTTATTAAAACAGCAAGCAAAAAAAAATGACATTTCAAGAATAGCACACATCATGTGAAGAAGCAAAAACTTAGGTACAACCGAGGCTAACCGATAATTGTTGATGAAGAAAGGTGGGATGCCTACCGGGGCATCCCCAAGCTTAGATGCTTGAGACTTCTTGGAATATTAACTTGGGGTGCCTTGGGCATCCCCAAGCTTGAGCTTTTGTGTCTCCTTAATTCCTTTTATATCATGATTTCCCTAAATCTTAAAAACTTCATCCACACAAAACTCAACAAGAACTCGTGAGATAAGTTAGTATAAATCAATGCAATAACCTTATCATTCTCTACTGTAAAAAATCACTAAAATTATTATTCAAAATTTCATACTAAATGCCTCTGCATATTTAATACTCCTATCCTCAAATAGAATCATTAAACAAGCAAACATATGCAAACAATGCAAACATCACAACAATCTGCCTAAATAGAACAGTCTGTAAAGGATGAAGCAATATCCATATTTATTTAACTCAAAAAATCCTGAAAATTTACCACACTGTAGAAAATTTATCATAGCTTATTCTGCAAAAAGTTTCAACATTTTATCACATTCTGACTTTTCTAGAGAATTTTTGCAACAGCGATAAACTTTCTGTTTTCAAACAGCAACATATAGACTTGCAAAATAAGCATGGCAAAGGCTATACTTGACATTTTTATTGAAATAAAAGATTAAAAAAATTATTCCAAATAACATCAAGCAAATCCTATTAAAAGAAAATGACGCTCCAAGCAAAACACATATCATGTGATGAATGAAATATAGCTCCAAGTAAGGTTACCGATAATGTTGGAGACGAAAGAGGGGATGCCTTCCGAGGCATCCCCAAGCTTAGTTGCTTGGATCTTCCTTGAATATTATCTTGGGGGTTCCTTGGGCATCCCCAAGCTTAGGGTCTTGTCACTCCTTATTCTCCCCATATCGATATCTCACCCAAAACTTAAAAACTTTAATCACACAAAACTTAACGGAACTTCATGAGATGGGTTAGTATGATTAAGGCAAATCATTCACTTTGGTACTGTCAAGATAAGATTCATAATTTTTATCACGCAATGACTACTGTACCCTATCATTTCTATAATTTATATTGAGCAATATAAGCCATAGAAACTAGAAAACAAGCAAACTATGCATTGAAAACAGAATCTGTCAAAAACAGAAAAATACGTAAAAATCTGAATTAAGGTCATATTTCTCTAACTCCAAAAATTCTGAAAAATAACAACAGCGTAGAAAATTTGTATACCCATCAACTGTAAAACATTCAGAATTTTTCCACGTTCCAGTAAAAGATAGGAATTTCTGTACTGGACGCAAAAGTTTCTGTTTTTGCACAAAATCAAGTCAACTATCATCCACAATATCCCAAAGGCTTTACTTGGCACTTCATTGAAACAAAAGCTATAAAACATGATTAATACAGTAGCCTAATCATGTTAACACACAAAAACATAAGGTAAAAGTGTTGGGTTGTCTCCCAACAAGTGCTTTTCTTTAATGCCTTTTAGCTAGGCATGATGATTTCAATGATGCTCACATAAAAGATAAGAATTGAAACACAAAGAAAGCATCATGAAGCATATGACTAGCACATTTAAGCCTAACCAACTTCCTATGCATAGGGATTTTGTGAGCAAATAATTTATGGAAACAAGAATCAACTAGCATAGGAAGGCAAAACAAGTATAACTTCAAAATTTTCAACACATAGAGAGAAAACTTGATATTATTGCAATACCTACAAGCATATGTTCCTCTCTCATAATAATTTTTAGTAGCATCATGAATGAATTCAACAATATAACTATCACATAAACCACTCTTTTCATGATGCATAAGCATAGAAATTTTGTTACTCTCCACATAAGCAAATTTATTCTCATCAATAGTAGTGGGAGCAAACTCAACAAAATAACTATCATGAGATTGAAAATTAAAATCATGATGAAAAGTTTCATGATTATCATTATTCAATATAGCATACATGTCATCACCATAATCATCATAGATAGCAACTTTGTTATCATTGCCAAATGAAACCTCTTCCAAGATAGTGGAATCATAATTAAATAAAGTCATGACCTCTCCAAATCCACTTTCATCAATATAATCATCATAAATAGGAGGCATGAATTCATCATAATAAACTTGCTCATAAAAACTTGGGGAAAAAATATCATCTTCATAAAACATAGCATCCCCAAGCTTATGGCTTTGTATATCATTAGCATCATGGATATTCATAGAATTCATACTATAAAAATTGCAATCATGCTCATCATTCATGGATTTAGTGCAAAACATTTTATTGAACTCTTCTTTTATCAATTGAGCACAATTTTCCGATCCATCATTTTTAAGAAAGACATGATAAAGATGAACAATATGAGACCACCTCAATTCCATTTTTTTAATTTTCTTTTATAAACCAAAGTAGTGATAAAACAAGAAACTAAAAGATTCGATTGCAAGATCTAAAGATATACCTTCAAGCACTCACCTCCCCGGCAACGGCGCCAGAAAAGAGCTTGATGTCTACTACGCAACTTTATTCTTGTAGACTCGTGTTGGGCCTCCAAGCGCAGAGTTTTGTAGGACAGTAGCATTTTTTTCTCAAGTGGATGACCTAAGGTTTATCAATCCGTGGGAGGCGTAGGATGAAGATGGTCTCTCTCAAGCAACCCTGCAACCAAATACAAGAAATCTCTTGTGTTTCCAACACACCCAATACAATAGAAAATTGTATAGGTGCACTAGTTCGGCGAAGAGATGATGATAAATGTGTAATATGGATGGTAGAAATATATTTTTGTGGCTACAGAGGCTTGCGGCAGTGGAACTTCTGATCTAGGGTTATTTCTGAGGGTTTCTGTATTTATAGGAATTTTTGGCGTCGGTTTCACGCGAAGATGGGCCACGAGGAGGGCACAACCCACCAGGGCGCGCCAGGGCCTCCTGGTGCCCCGGTGTCTTGTGCCCTACTCCTTCACCTTCTGGTCCTTCCGCGAAGCTTCTAATGCCTTTTTTGTTTCAAAAAAAATCGTCGAGAAGTTTCGTTACATTTGGAGAACTTTTATTTCTGCACAAAAAACAACACCACGGTAGTTCTGCTGAAAACAACGTTAGTCCGGGTTAGTTCCATCCAAATCATACCAAAACCATATAAAATTGTTGTAAACATGACATGAATACTTCATAAATTATAGATACGTTGGAGACGTATCAGGGAACAAGTTCACCATCACCGTCATCACGCCGTCGTGCTGCCGGAACTCATCTACTACTTCGCCCGTCTTGCTGGATCAAGAAGGCGAGGACGTCATCGAGCTGAATGTGTGCTGAACATGGAGGTGCCGTACGTTCGGTACTTGATCGGTTGGATCGCGAAGGTGTTCAACTACATCAATCGCGTTAATAAGCGCTTCTGCTTTACGGTCTACGAGGGTACGTATACACACTCTCCCCTCTCGTAGCTATGCATCTCCATGGATAGATCTTGCGTGTGCGTAGAATTGTTTTTGTTTTCCATGCAACGTTTCCCAACAGGACGAGGGGTGCGCGAGGAGACCCGATCACCCTCTCAGCTTTTGTGGACATCATGGAGGTGGAGTGGGCAGCACAGCTAAGGGCGCCGCTCCTCCTCCGATGGGCAACATCCCCTATCATGCATCCACAAGTATGATTGGGTGTTGTTAATTGATCTCATCATATGATCATTGTTTCTCCCTTGCAACATACAGGCACATTTTCTAGTTATACACAACGTGGTCAAACGATAAACAGTGTTGAGGAAATGCTCATACAAGTTGATCGTAAAAAAGTAATGAAAAAACTAGGCCGAGCACAACTAACAAGCACCAGAAGTGCACTGCTAGACCGTCAGGAAAATTGCTGAGAAGAAGCACAACATGGTTGGACCACCGCAAGACGCCTCAAGCAAGCCGCCTAGATGAAGCACATGAACGATCGGGCCACCGCAAGATGTCACCAAGGCTGCCGATGAAACGAAGCACGCACCACCAGGAAGAAACCACCATACATTGTCGCATCAACCCCACCAAACCAAACCGCCACCGAAGAGGACGCCCTGCCCTCTAGCTCCAGACCGAGGAGGGTCAACCCTATCTGTAAGCAGAACGAACGGATCAACGGCACCGTCACATTCAAAAGATAGGCGCAATGTGAACCCTAACCACCGGAACCGAGCACTGCTAATTGGTGCTCCAAACTACCTCAAACATGTCGTCACGATAGAAAAATAGCCCACACTCACCAGGGACAGCCCAAGAGGGTCACGACACACAGTGACACAGGGTGCCATCGCGATGTTCACCGAAGCGGACATGGGTTTTCACCATAGTACTGGCGAGGGAAGGGGAAGAGCCAAGATGGCGCCTCCAAGAGGGAAGTGGCACCCGCGGGCATCACATATGCTGGTGCGGAGGCTCAAAGCTATCGCTCGGCCCAACCCAGGCACCTCGCCGAGTGGACTCGAGCCACCAAATCCACCACGACGGACTCCAGATCAAGATCAGGGTTGCGCCGCCATAGAAGGTGACAACACCACCCGGATAACCCGCCACTGCTCCCGCCACCCAAACCGCCACGGAAAGGACCCAACACCATTGTCGCAACGCTACACCGCCACTAGTCCCAGGACGGTGGAGCATCCACGGACGCTGACGACGGCGGTGGCGCGGGAGAGAGGGGTGCCCTGACTCCGCCTCGCACCACACAGGGCTTTTGCCTCGATGACGCCTGCTAGCGGCGGCGAGGTGAAGAATGAACGAATGGGAGGAGGGCGCGGCGATGCCCGAGTCGCCCACGCGAGGGCAAAGAAAGGGGGAGGTGTCAGTCACTTTGACTTCATACATCTGTTGTCTGGTTTTAGTCTTATATAACTTTGTTATTTATGTGTGTACGCATCAGTGTTAGTTGTGTGAATCCTTACTTTGTAGAAGTTGGCTGTGTGCTCGTTGTGTTTGTATCCCCTTCAATAAAATCCCTTTTTTTATTAAAGAGAGTAAAGTATCCCAGTTTGTCTCGAAAGCTGTAATTATTTCAATGCCCGATGCACTCGTTGAATCATGCGCGCGTGACCAGAAGTACTACCTCCTTTCTGGTTTATATGTCTCAATTCAAAAATCTCACCAACCAAGGTAGATGATAAGTGGTGGAATAATTTTTGTAGTTTGTAAAAGCACTCAATTAATGCACTTGTTTTCCTCAAAGATTTATGTTTACCAATGCATTAATTGCAATGCATGCATGCATAAAGTACATGCATTGGTCAATTTTCTCTTAATCCTTGTATGCAATAAATTAATGCACCTTGAAATCTGGAACAACAAATTGAGACTTATAAAATGGGAAACCTAAAATTTTGAGATAAGCCCTGTAAACCGGAAAGGAGTAGCAATTTATTTGTATGCTGATGCGGTTTATCAATCTCTGCATAAAATTTGCCGCGACGGACACTCTGCCAGCATGTTTGGACGGCTTCATGCTCCTTGAACATTGATCTCTACCGGAGTATTGTTATCCCGGCCCTACGACGTGGGTGCAGCCAACGCCGCCTCTATCTTCCCAACAATGTCGTCCGCCGTGACGCTGAAGCCGTCGTCCACCTGACAGGATAACAATGTCGACCCATCCATCAGTTGGTTTCCAAATAAAGCTTTTTAGTTAAATTGCCGATCTCGACAGATGAGCATTACAACTACAACTGTTTTGTTTAATGCAAGGATAAACACACTTTGCTTCTCCGAACAACAATGTCAGCCTCGTACAAACTACTGAAAAATAAAACAAGCCAGTACACTCGGTAGAAGCTAGTGAAAAAAATGTTGGTAAAAATTTGTGTAAAACACAGTAACTTCCGTCAAAAGATGCGTGTAATCGAAGCCGTAGCCATAAGATGTCACGAAAAGCGAAATTTTCTCTTTGAAAAGCTTGTAATAAACTGTAATAAGAGTGGGCAGCAGACTGATCTAGATGTAACTTTTATTATTTCTGGTGTTCATTGTACTGTCATGATTAAAGATGATTCTTAAAAAAAATGAATGAACAACAGATTGGGAGTAAATAATAAATTAATTAAACGAACTTGCCTTTGCCATGACGGTTATGATGACAGTGCAAGCCGGGAACATGATGGCATTGGCGTGCGTGATGCTCTGCCCCTCTTTCCTACTCATAGTATTCATTGTCAGGATCGTAACCCCCATAGGGCCCGCGTCCCTTGAGCTTGCCGTGTCCTCGTGGCTCTTCTGGTCCTTTCTCGAACCTTCGGAGGTCTTTTTTTCCCATAAAAAATCACCGTATATTTTCAGCCCAATCCTATAACTTTTATTTCTGCACAAAAAAACAACACCACGGTAGTTTTGCAAAAAATATCGTCGGTCCAGGTTAGTTCCATTTAAATCATATAAAAGTGCACCAAAACCATATACAATTGTTGTAAATATGACATGAATACTTTATAAATTAGAGATACGTTGGAGACGTATCAGAATGCACCCTGACACCCCCATATCTGTCCCTTATTTGAGTTGGATATGATGGGTGTCGGTCAGTCCGAGCCCGCCAAGGTCGAATTTTTATGATCCGTTAATGACTGGGCCGTTCACCCGTGCGTTTGAGGCGGTTTTGAGACGCTGGGCTTTAGATGCTCTTAGAAGGCCATATGGGTGTTTTCTTTTATGTGTCATGACCGAGTCGTCCATCCCGGATGCATAGGAAGAGTTTGAGGAGCCCGGTTTGTAGATGCTACAATATACCCTTTTGAGTATTATTTTTCTCAACAAAAAAGAAAACTATCTGGTAAGATCTACTCCCTCCGTCCCAAAATTCTTGTCTTACATTTATCTAGATACGGATGTATCTAATACTAAAACGTGACTTGATACATCCGTATTTAGACAAATCTAAAACAAGAATTTTGGGACGGAGGGAGTACCTACTCGCCTCTCCCTGATGTGCGAACTATTGTTAAATATGATCGTACAGAACTCAATATACCCGTTACTTTGCGTGTCCAATCAATTTGGAGATCATGCATACGGATACAGTACGTGCAACTGACATTCTTCTCAGTTAAACAACCGAGACACCAAGATGGATCTGAATGGCAATACGTACAGAAATATCAAATCAGTAACCGATCACAATTAGTACTAATCAATCTCAATTTAGCGTTAATCAAGTCTAGCTAGTCGACGTGTCTGATACACGGCCGCTCGCATAGCAAACAGAAGTGTACTTGTTCTGTCCTTGCTAGAGTTAAGCATACGATCAACTTGCGTGGAGACTCGCAACTTGCAGGAGTATATTATAACCGGTCACTTTCGACCAAGCGATCAATTATTTGAGCGGTGCAAGTACACACACTGTGTATGCTTCTGTTCCGACACAATACATCGCATTCAAATCGAGATTCACGTCGGTCACCGGCTCGGTTGCCTTGCTTGTTTCACTCTAAAATAAGTACTTTAGCTGAGTTATCATACGGTTTTGACACGGCGAGTCATCCGCGGCATTCTTAGAGCATCTAGAACCGGACTTGGCAAATCCGGCCACTCAAACGCCCGCGGACTCATCGGCGGGCATTGATCGGGCACCTCTCAAATAATGTAATTCATATTCGGACACCTCAATTATCATATCTCAAATTCATACAAACTCATGCAACTACGTCGATGCACACACATCGTCTGGCTACTCCATCACTACTAACTAAACATGCCATCGGACTACCAAAATTTGGCATGTTTGGCTATCGTGGAGTTCATCCACGGCAGCCCTTGCCCTTCCCGGCGCCCTTGTTGTTCTTCTCACGGAAGTACCAGTCGAAGACGCGGTACGGATCGAACCGGATCTGTTCGTCGTGGGAGCTGTCCTCGCCGTCGCTGTCCTCCTTCTCCTCATTCGTTCTGCTCACGGGAGAGGGCGCGCGTGTTCTGCCGTTTCTTCACAATGCGGGCGCGGATGGCTCCCTCCTCTCCGGCCGCCACGCCGCCGCATCAGCCGCCTTCGTCGCTACCATTTCCGCCGCGATACGGGCTTCGACGGCCCTTATCCTCTCCTTCCCATGGCGGGCCGCCCGTTCCCGGTCCGGACTCATAGTCTGCCCGGCCGGTGATGGGGAACGGGAGGGGTTCCGGCTGCCGGGACCGCGAGGATCCAGCCCCAGAGGACCCGAGCGCCCGTTGAGCCAACGCTATGGAGTCGTGGCGGACAGATCCGTCCGTCGAGCGGGCGCTGTCCTCCCAGGAGTGGTGGAGTGCAATGCGGACGGACATTGCCTCCTCCAACCCGCACGGAATGACACCACAGTCGACGGATCCGGACTGGTCGAAGTCATATCCGCTGCCCGCCATGCCGGAGAAGGCCGAAAACCGCCGGAGGTGAGCTCGGGTGGCGGAGGGGAGTGGCTAGGGTTTGATCCGATGTGCGGGTGGGGACGAATATATGTGGGGTCGGGTGGGCCAGCATGGGCCAGGTCCGACGTGGCGGGCGTGCCCGCGCGCGCCCATGCGCCTCATGTCCGCCCTATATTTGGGCTGGATATGAGGGGTGCCGGTCAGTCCGGGCATTTGAGGCGTCCATCTGGGTCGAAAAATCGTGACCGGTTAGTGACCGGGCGGGCTGCCTGGCCGGTTGAGGAGGGTTTGGGGTGCCCGGTTCTAGATGCTCTTATATGGCTAGTTTATCACTCAAATTTTCAATATTGCCCTTTCGAAGTAAAGTAGTATGAGTTCTAATCCGCATCTTGAGTTTATCTCGAAAGTTGTAAGCTATTTTAAGGCGTGATGCACCCGCGCGTCGAATCAATTATGCACGCGTGACGAGAAGTAATTTATTTGCATGGCGAGACAGTTTATCGATCTCTGCAGCGATATTCGCCGTGACGGACCCTCTGACTGCCAGCATGCACGTGTACATGAGTTTCTCTACTTGTTTCAACGGCTTCATGTTTCTTGGAACCTTGATCTCTGCCGGCCGGTGTATTATCTTCCACTACGCCGTCGCCGTGGGTGCATGCAACGCCGACTCTAGCTTGCCAACAATGTCCTCCGCCGTGACGCTGAAGCCGTCGTCCACCTGACAAGATAAGGATGTCGTTCCATCCATCAGTTGGTGTCCAAATACAGTTTTTTCAGTTCAGTTGTCCATCTCGACAGGTGAGCATGGCACGTGCATTAGCACTTCAACGGCAGTTATTTTTTAATGTAAGGATAAACAAACTTTGGTTCTTCGATTTAATTGAAATGAAACCAGAAAGTCAGTCTCGTATAAACCACTGACAGAAAAAAAAAGCAAAAAATGCAGCACACTCGGTAGAAACTAGTGACAAAAATGCTGGTAGAAAATTGTGTGAAATGCAGTAACTTCCGTCCAAAGATGCGTGTAATCGAAGCCGTAACTATAAGATGTCAATCGTAATAAGAATGAGCGGCAGATTGGGAGTAAATTAATTAAGTTAAACGAACTTGCCTTTGCCATGACGGTTATGATGACAGTGCAAGCGGGGAACGGGATGGCATTGGCGTGGGTGATGCTCAGGTGTAGGCCCTCGACCTCGGCGAGCAGCCTGACAAGCACCCCCTTGCCGTCCTCGCAGTGGACCCTCACCATCACGTCGCTCTCCGAGATCCCCCCCCCCCCCCCCCCCCCCCCCCCCCCCCCCCCCCCCCCCCCCCCCCCCCCCCCCCCCCCCCCCCCCCCCCCCCCCCCCCCCCCCCCCCCCCCCCCCCCCCCCCCCCCCCCCCCCCCCCCCCCCCCCCCCCCCCCCCCCCCCCCCCCCCCCCCCCCCCCCCCCCCCCCCCCCCCCCCCCCCCCCCCCCCCCCCCCCCCCCCCCCCCCCCCCCCCCCCCCCCCCCCCCCCCCCCCCCCCCCCCCCCCCCCCCCCCCCCCCCCCCCCCCCCCCCCCCCCCCCCCCCCCCCCCCCCCCCCCCCCCCCCCCCCCCCCCCCCCCCCCCCCCCCCCCCCCCCCCCCCCCCCCCCCCCCCCCCCCCCCCCCCCCCCCCCCCCCCCCCCCCCCCCCCCCCCCCCCCCCCCCCCCCCCCCCCCCCCCCCCCCCCCCCCCCCCCCCCCCCCCCCCCCCCCCCCCCCCCCCCCCCCCCCCCCCCCCCCCCCCCCCCCCCCCCCCCCCCCCCCCCCCCCCCCCCCCCCCCCCCCCCCCCCCCCCCCCCCCCCCCCCCCCCCCCCCCCCCCCCCCCCCCCCCCCCCCCCCCCCCCCCCCCCCCCCCCCCCCCCCCCCCCCCCCCCCCCCCCCCCCCCCCCCCCCCCCCCCCCCCCCCCCCCCCCCCCCCCCCCCCCCCCCCCCCCCCCCCCCCCCCCCCCCCCCCCCCCCCCCCCCCCCCCCCCCCCCCCCCCCCCCCCCCCCCCCCCCCCCCCCCCCCCCCCCCCCCCCCCCCCCCCCCCCCCCCCCCCCCCCCCCCCCCCCCCCCCCCCCCCCCCCCCCCCCCCCCCCCCCCCCCCCCCCCCCCCCCCCCCCCCCCCCCCCCCCCCCCCCCCCCCCCCCCCCCCCCCCCCCCCCCCCCCCCCCCCCCCCCCCCCCCCCCCCCCCCCCCCCCCCCCCCCCCCCCCCCCCCCCCCCCCCCCCCCCCCCCCCCCCCCCCCCCCCCCCCCCCCCCCCCCCCCCCCCCCCCCCCCCCCCCCCCCCCCCCCCCCCCCCAAAAGACTATTTCGCCTTGGTGCAACACACATGTATCTCTACTCTCTACTCCTATAAAAATGGGAGTCGGTGATGATGGTGTGTCTGCGTTTGTGCCATCTCCACCATCCGATTCGGAATGTACGGCTGATTTTGAGATCAGGCGCCCCTTGCACTTTTGCAAAAACATCCCACGTGTCGGAACAGAGCCGGAAGTTCTCCTTTCTCTGTCTCTCGCGAAAGAAGCAGAGTGTTCTGGAACTCCTCCCAAATTCCCCACCGCGGCACCGCCGGCCCCTCTCCTCTCTTTGCCGCCCGCCCAGCCGCCCAAACTCCGGCCACGCCGCCCCAACTCCGGCCGCTCCCCTTCCCGCGGTCCCGCAGCCATCCCACCTACTCGCCTCGCATCCATCCAGGCTCCAACTCTTAGATCTGCCACCGATTCAGCCACCCTAAGATACAGCCGCACGGAGGAGTAGGAAGCTAGCAGTGGCGAGCCACTGATGGACGAGCAAGCAACTAGCACAACACAGCGCATTATGTAGTTTCCTTTCTTTCAGTAAATTTCACTTCACATCTTCGTCTCAACTTCAATGCTGCAACAACCTGCAGCTCGTGAACGCCTTCCGTTCAATGGTGTTTGGTTGTATTGAGATCCGCCGCCGGTAACCGGTGACTGGAGACCAGCACCGCCGCCACACCGCCCCCACGCGCTGTACCGGCAAGCCATCTCCAGCCCCGAGCCGCTCCAACCCACCAGAGCCGATGCCGCCCAGAGGAAGGTTGCGGCTGCGGGTAAGGGGAAGGAAGTTTACGAGCTCCATGCCCAACGCTTCTGCGGCTCTGTCGCGGTTGTTCGTGCAGGGACAGAACATGGGCGGTGCGAAGGAGGTGCTGTTGCTGGATGGGTGCTGCGACGACTTCGGCGGCATGATGTTCTTCCCATGCTTCGACTGCTCCGGCAGCCACAAGGTCCTGGACGGCGCCGGCGCTGCAGTGCAAGGGCGCGAAGGAAGAAGCGTGGTAGTCCGATGCACCAGTGCAACGAGAACGCCTCGTGCTCTTCCCCATCTGCTCCAGATCAGTTTGATCTTGCCTCCCTCTGTCGCTCTATAGTTTCAATTCTACTTCCCCTTTTCAGATCGATGCTACTCCCTCCGTTCACTTTTATAAGTCGTTTCAGACAACTGAAAATGGAATACTTTGCACATTGTCTGAAATGTCTTTAAGGACTTGTACAAGCAGAGGAAGTACTACGTGTAACTGAGACTCTGGTGGATCAATTGAGTAGTATTCCTTTGATTTCCTGTCTGAATTTCAATTGCTCGGCATGCATTCAGAAAACATGGTTTGTACTGATGGCAATGGACATGAGAGTGAATAGTAATTGTGCGTCCGAGCCTTTCGTGTAGACAGGCAGCTTACGTTTTGGAGAGGCGAGGCTCGGTCTCTCCATGCGCGGTGCCATGTCGATGGGAACGAGCTCATAGCCGGCAACGCAGGCCTCCTTCAGGCACAACAGCACCGCCCATCTCTTTCTCTCTCATCGGAGCTCATGCCCAGTCAGCGCCCAATCAGCTTTGACTTTGGTCAAGACCGGTTAACCAGCCCAAAACCAAGACCAGTGTTTTTTGAACTTTGTTGTAAGCTAAGATTGTCTTTTAAACTTTGTTGTAAGTTAAAGGTGCAATATGACCGGTTTCAAAGATGTGGGTCGTAAATCAAACCGAGTGGTTAGTTAAGGGTTGAAATGTGGACTTTTCTCAATAATATGTGGACAAACTTTTATGAACAGTTTGTACGGATGTTCTAAAGTACTGCAACAATTTGAATACATTAACGTTGAATCATATATGTCTGTTCAAAAAAATTATTATGCTACTGTTCATATTATTAACCTTATAATTAAAAGAATGGAGTATTTGTTTTTTATCTGTAATGGTCAATCAATTTATAGATAGTTGTTTTACGATCAATTAGCACATAAATATTGTCTAAAAAACACGATCTCAATAAATCAGATTGGCTTTTAACTTGCCCCAGCACCTCTCCTTCTAGATCTGGTTGTGCTGTCCATTGGAGGGACTGGGCTTCAGTGCCTTAACTGCACCTGCAGTTGGGTCATTGACATGTGGGCCTCTGGCCCACATGTCAATGACCCAACTGCAGGTGCAGTTAAGGCACCGAAGCAGCGTCCCCATTGGAGATAGAGAGGATAGCGCTGGTTGCTGGCTTGCTGTCATGTCCAAGTATGTTCTCTATAACAAGTTACTCAAATTTTTTTTTGTTGGCTTGATTCTCTTTTGCGCAGGCTTTGGTTCCCGATGGCACTGATGCTAATTACTCTGAGCCACCGTGTCCGCTCCCAGCCATGATCATCCCTCTGTAATTTATGTATTTCTCCTATCATATCCAATAAATTGTTCAATTTTTTAGTAGAGATGTGTATCAGATCTGTGTGTTTAGTACATTTTTTTGAAAACTATTTCGAGTTTGCGAGGCAACAACCACTAGAATAAATTTTGCAATTTTGCATGTTTAGCGCATTCTGGTTGTGAGTAGATGTATTTTAGTTTAAGGAATATGTGTGCTTGTGGCCACTTGCAGTTTAACATTTTGTCAATTTTTGCTAAGATGTTCTCCTGTAGTTATTTGATCACTATTTGACCCACATCATTTGCAAATATTTATGTTTGCCGATTTTCCATTTTTTTGGAGGTTCGATGAGAATTATGTATATGATATAAATGTTTGGTTTAGAAGAAGCGTTTTATCAGTTGGAAATCGTATGTTGGATTGTGCTAGATGTGTACCTATCAGAATTTGATCAATGTCTGGGTACATTCTTGTGTCGTTCCTTATCTTTTGTCATTCCGTAGCGTCGCACGGGCATCATACTAGTCAAACCAATGATTTGATCCCTGGTAGACTGGGGATACAATCACCCTCCTAACCATTGAACCACAGATTGGTTCTCAGTTCAATGTGATGCCCCTTGTCTATGTGATTGACTAGGTCTTAGTTAAGTGACATAACATATAAGAAAGAATTTTTCTTTTGCACGTATCTAAATGTAATATCTCACGAATATAGCATCGACTGAGACATAACCAAGTCTAAGTTGACTGAGATTTAGCAAGACGGATTATGTTAGCCCCTACCAAGTTACAAGTTACATGTTTATCCGTACAACGGCTCGTTTTATATCAAAATGCACTCGATCGTGGCATAGATAGAGTGGCTGCGTGCACGTGCACTACTATTCTGGACGTCGGATAGCCCACTTTTTTCAGGGAAAAAGGACAGAGGTAAACTAGCCACTGTAAATGCAATCAGTGCGTGAGTAGGCTCCCTCATTATTCCTTTTGTACAATCACAAGCAGACAAGGTCATCAGACCCTATTGTTTATCAACTGGCTGAGCTTGACGGAAAATGTTGCGGGGACAGAAAAACAGCCTATGCATGCTTAACCTTTGAGTAAGAACCAACCCTTACTGTTTCTCGGTGTTTTTAATCCTAACATGACAAATTTAGCCAAGTTACGGCCATCATGAGATTTTTTAAAGGTCATATATTATGGTCGAGCAACCCTTACAAGAGCATCATTATAGAAATTAAAAGTTGCACGGAGGTTCTTGGGGGAATCGAATATGGCTTCCTCCCGCACTCGCCAACCATGCATTGTGAGTGAAACTCGACGCCATCTTTGGACCTCTGAAACATGATCGGATTCAGGGAAGCTTTGTTGACTTAGTGGCCGATAAGTCAACGGTCTGAGAAACGGTTCGCCGTCTCGGAGAAGAAGGTTGGACGACCACTCCAAATCCAACTAGACAGATCTAGGGAGACCTAACCTCACAGGCTCCCCAACGGCGCTAAAATTGGCTGGTTGTCGCTTGTCGGAGAAGGAGCTAAAGGAGCAAGGCATGGAAAGGTGTCGCCATCCTCTTCGTCGGCTCCGGTAGGGGAGCGGTCGTTCGGTGATCCAAGGATCTCGATGTAATTTTATTAAGTTTAGGCTGCTTTGCACTTATGATGATTTTTTATCCCTAGATTCAAACCCTTCTTCAGAAAAGACAAACAACCGTTGTTTTCCGCCAACAATACACTTTCTAGATGCTCACTCAAAATCAAAACAAAAGGGCTCACTAATTTCCCATTCCCTCCAAAGGCCACCAAAAGGGAATACAAAATCATTTCATGGGATAGCGATTATTTATACGGCCTAGTCGCATCAAAAAGATACGCTTAACCCCACGGATCAGCAGATTTATATACCCGATCGAACTGGGATACAAGCAACCCATGATACGCTGATATGGCCGCACCTTGTCCCAGTATCATGTAGTACTAATCAACGTCACTGATTTAGCTAAAGCCACTGATGGATAACCTAACGTGCAAATCTCCATGCAAGCCAAGCAAATTGGGCGGACATGATAGTATTAGATATGAAGATCTGGAACAGTACGTGCGATGCTAATTTGCAACTAATAATAAAATAATTAATCTTCCAAAGATAGCCATCCGTGTGCACCAATCTTAGACCGACCGAGCGCACGTTACTAATTTCAGATCAGCAGAATCTTTCTTGATCAGAAACACCGGACAAAAGTTAGTACTGGATCAGAATCAGGCCGTGACAACACAAACACACAGTACCGAGAACAATGTTTCCTGTGAAACACACCCTCTTGCAATCATGTTGTCCAAGCAAATAGCGATGCATATGTAACGGGCTGACGAGGCCTTGGTGCAAATTATGACCCCCCCCCCCCCCCCCTCCACACACACACACACACACATATTCAGACTACGAGGGTTACAGGGGAAATTATAACCTGCAGATAAAAAAGGAAGAAAAAAAGAGCAACCGGGAGGCGGCGTAGCCAGTTGAAGCGAGTCGGAGGCTTTACTGTGCAAGTACGAGGTGTGGGACACTGGAGATCATGACCCCCCCCCCCCCCCCCCCCCCCCCCCCCCCCCCCCCCCCCCCCCCCCCCCCCCCCCCCCCCCCCCCCCCCCCCCCCCCCCCCCCCCCCCCCCCCCCCCCCCCCCCCCCCCCCCCCCCCCCCCCCCCCCCCCCCCCCCCCCCCCCCCCCCCCCCCCCCCCCCCCCCCCCCCCCCCCCCCCCCCCCCCCCCCCCCCCCCCCCCCCCCCCCCCCCCCCCCCCCCCCCCCCCCCCCCCCCCCCCCCCCCCCCCCCCCCCCCCCCCCCCCCCCCCCCCCCCCCCCCCCCCCCCGAGGGAAGGTCGGGTGCACTAGCAGGGCGGAGGCAACGGCTCGGGCAGGTCGTGGCAATAATGCGGATGGGGGATGCCATGTTGTGCCGGTGGTTTGTCTGGCATCACGTGCAAGCGGGCGGGCGGGCGGGCGGGCGGGGCGGGGCGGGGGATAGGCTGAGTAAGCAGAGGCCTACCAGCCGTTCGATTGAAATCCAACGGCTCCAAAATCAATCCACTCCAACTTTTTATAAGGCAACAACAAAATACTAATATTTCTCTACCGGCAGAGGGCTATATTATGCTAAGATTACATTAAAAGAGCTTGTCAGTTAGATAGTATTCTTGTCCCTTCACATGATGTAATATTTACTCCATCTTTGCATAAATACCATTTGGATATTTACATCGTCCCCATTAATATTTATAGGAACATATTTGTAGAAACTAACAATTGTTTGTCTGATAAGTCTACCTTTAACATTTTTCGCAAAAAAAGTCTATCTTTAACATACTATTTTCACCTCACGAATCTACATATTTAAGTCAAAGTAAAAAAAACAAGTTTGAATATAGCCCAACATGCATGTTGAGAGAAATACCGTAAGTAGCATTTCCCATACATGTAAAGAGAAACACAAGTCGTGTGGTTGATGAGGTGCCATGTATGGTGAGGTGTGATAAAACTGACTGTGATCAAATATATTGGATAAAACTGATTGTTATCAGAAGAAGATCAATTGTATTAACTTTTCTTTCGCAACTTATCCTTTTTGCATGATTCCTCAAGTAGTGTGTGTTTAAAGTAGGGATGCAGGCGGACAATGTCCACACACATCCGTAGGGGTAGGGATGAAAATGGGGTGGAAACTTTCCGCTTTTTCGGAGGAAAAATGGAAACGGAGAGGAAATATGAAAACGGAAACGGAAATTTGCAAAACGGAAGTGAAAATGGAATTTTTTTTATGCGGAAACGAAAAAAAACCCGGTGTTTTCCGGTGGAACAGGCGTGGAAACGGAACTCTCCGTTTCCGTGAATATGAAATTTTCATTTTTACTATAGACCTATAGGTGCTTTGCCGCCCAATCACCAAACAACAAATAATGACACAATGAGTAGAATGGATCATTTGAGGTCCAACTACCACACATGTACTCAGCTTGATCATATACGCTATTGTCCAGTACTACTACAATATTATGATAAGTTGCTAACATAATAATTTTATTTTTTTAGCGGACGTGATTCAAGGGGATTTTATGTTCCGGTCAATAGTCATTTTTGTTCCATGTCCGCTTTGTATTCGCTCCGTATCCGTTTTTGGTAGTATGTGTTTCTGTATTCATTTCCGGGGTTTCTTTATTCGTTTCCGCTTCTGCAAAAATATATGAAAACAAATGTGATAGCACTCGGTTCCGTCCGTTTCCACTCCGTTTTCATCCCTACGTAGGGGTGTAATTTGACCATCATTCATTATTAAAGCAACGACGTATTAGTTCGTATTCGGCGGTCGCGGGCGGACGTACGGGGACGCGGTCCACTTGCATCCCTAGTTTGGTGCAACAAGTACTACCATCACAGTGCAGCTGGAGATCGAGCCAAAGCAACTTATGAGCTTGCGGAGGAAAACCATGGTACACTATACGCTACTGGTCTGTGCAGAAAAAAGGGTTGCTTTGCTCCCCTAGCGAAGTGGCAAGCATGGGGTCGGCGTTAATTAACTAGCGTACTGGCGCTAATCGTATTCGACATATTACGGACAAGGCCACGTGGGTAGGGGCCATGCAAATGCAGCCCAACCGGCCGAGCGCACCAAATGCACTTCCTGTGCGGCCTGGTTGTAGCAATAGTGTTCTTTCTGTCAAGACAGCTGATGCTTCCTCCATAAAAAAAAAAAGAATGTTTAGATCACTCCTCGCAAAAAAAAAAAAGCAAAAAAAAGAGAAGCTGGTATAAGTTTGAACCTTCAAAATCAGAACTTGATTGATCAGTCCGCTCATGCAGAGGAGCAAGTACCCTTCTCTCGTGGCATCGACATCAAAGAGGAGTACAATCTGAATTCGGATGCTGGAATGTAAGTATTAAGCTGCCCGTAATAGGAGTATCATATGTAGTATCATGCATGTCTAGTAGACAATTTTGATGAGGTGGAATAGAATTAAATAAAGAAAGATAGACTTGAGTATCGTATCATGATACTGTATCATATTAATTGATGTGCTACTTTGTCATGCGCGGCAACAAATGAAGTTTTTCATGATACCAACATATGATACTATGCATTACAAGTGTAGTACCATACACTAGTATCATATGCATGATACTAGTAGTCTAGTATATGATACTCCCCACTACAACCAGCCTTAATGTTCCAACGGAAACTATCGGTGTGGTCCTCCAACTGTAGTACTTGTTTTTCATTCTTTTCTCACAATTTTTTCGCGGCCGCCAGCGAGGTGGAGTTTTTTTTAGAGTCCAACTGCAATGTAGAAGTATACATACTGACACAAATACACACTCACTATTTGAAAATCGGGTTGAAGTTGCAAAGCATGAGGATGTGTTTTTTTAGGGAAATGATATCCGGCGAACTCCAGAATTCTGGCATTTCCCTGCGAACACATCCGCTGCCGTTCGATCTACGAGCACGAATCACGGCCCAAGGATGATGCCACGTCATATTTTTTGAATTGTTCGCTCTAACGAACTTCCTGCAGACACCCCAGAGTCGCTACAACACACCGTCTGTGTGTTTGCACCAAAACACACGCGAGCGTATGCAACTTAAAAATCCGGAAAGTCATTAACCTTCCATTTTTGTAAGGAGCCAACCTCAGCGCTTGGGCTTGTTGGAGTCGAATCCGGTTCACCAGAGCCACATCGACGTCAGACCCACCCCCCTAGGTATTTTGCTCACCAAGGATCGACACGATGGAGAATCTTGGATTCTGGCTCTGATGTGGCTGTGTGCATTGTGGGGCAACAAGTTCCATGGCCTCTCTAGTCGCAACAACTGCAAAAGGGGGGGAGGGGTGAGCAGAGAGGGGTGCGCGGAGCAACGGCGGCAACAATAGCGCATCGAGTGGATCGGGCAAAGTGCCCATCACGAGAGGAGCATCGCATATGGTGACATAAATCAATAGGGCTAGACAGGCGCAATGAATAAACGAAGAAACCCAGCACATGAGAGTGTATCCCATAGGGACACGACAAACGCGGTGTGCTAGATATGCCGGATCAATTGAATTTGCCCCTTTTTCCATCTGGATTAGGTCATTTGCTATGTTGTATTCAGTTTTAAGGGCGTATAAAACTTTGTGTTGCCACATAAGAATTTTTTTGGTTGATGTGGAGGAGAGAAAGAGGTTGTTTGTAGATCTACACACAATCCATAGGATTTACAATCAGCTTATGGATCACGAATTTGTTGTTGAGCAAATGCTATCTATAATTCATCTCTCACAATCAGTTATGGCTGAAAATATACTATTTGCGAACAAATTATTGCACAGAGAAATGAAATTGATAGGCTTTATAGACAAATATTGTCTATATGAAGGAAATATGCCCTAGAGGCAATAATAAAGTTGTTATTTTATATTTCCTTATTCATGATAAAGGTTTATTATTCATGCTATAATTGTATTGATCGGAAACTTAAATACATGTGTGAATACATAAATAAATACCGTGTCCCTAGTAAGCCTCTACTAGACTAACTCGTTGATCAAAGATGGTTAAGGTTTCCTAACCATGGACATGAGTTGTCATTTGATAACAGGATCACATCATTAGGAGAATGATGTGATGGACAAGACCCATCCGTTAGCTTAGCATACTGATCGTTCAGTTTTATTGCTATTGCTTTCTTCATGTCAAATACATATTCCTTCAACTATGAGATTATGTAACTCCCGGATACCGGAGGAATGCCTTGTGTGCTATCAAACATCACAACGTAACTGGGTGATCATAAAGATGCTCTACAGGTATCTCCGAAGGTTTTTGTTGAGTTGGCATAGATCGAGATTAGGATTTGTCACTCCGAGTATCGGAGAGGTACTCTGGGCCCTCTCGGTAATACACATCATAAACTTGCAAGCAAACGACTAAGGAGTTAGTCACGAGGTGATGTATTATGGAACGAGTAAAGAGACTTGCCGGTAACGAGATTGAACTAGGTATGAAGATACCGACGATCGAATCTCGGGCAAGTAACATACCGATGGACAAAGGGAATTACATATGTTGTCATAACGGTTCGACCGATAAAGATCTTCGTAGAATATGTAGGAGCCAATATGGGCATCCAGGTTCCGCTATTGGTTATTGACCGGAGAGGTGTCTCGGTCATGTCTACATAGTTCTCGAACCCGTAGGGTCCGCACGGTTAACGTTCGTTGACGATATAGTATTATATGAGTTATGTGGTTTGGTGACCGAATGTTGTTCAGAGTCCTGGATGAGATCACGGACATGACGAGGAGTCTCGAAATGGTCGAGAGGTAAAGATTGATATATAGGACGATGGTATTCGGACACCGGAAGTGTTTCGGGGGGTACCGGGTACTTATCGAGTCACCGGAAGGGGTTCCGGGCACTCCCGGCAAAAGATATGGGCCTTATGGGCCAAGAGGGGAAACGCACCAGCCACAAGGGGCTGGTGCGCCCCCCATAGCAGGCCGGCCTAGGAGGAGAAGGAAAGAGGGGAAGGGAAAGGAAAGTGTGGAGTAGGACTCCCCCTTCCTTCCCTCTCCCCCCTCTTTCCTTCCCCCTCGGTTATATATGGCAGGGGGGCGCAGCTTGGGAGGGACTCCAAGTAGGATTCCTCCTACTTGGGTGCCTCCTATGGCTGCTCCTCCCTCCCTCCCACCTATATATATGGGGGGGGCGCCTAGCACACACCAGATCAATTATTAGCCGTGTGCGGCGCCTCCCTTCACCGTTTACACCCCCGGTCATATTTTCGTAGTGCTTAGGCGAAGCCCTGCGGAGATCACTTCACCATCACCGTCACCACGCCGTCGTGTTGACGGAACTCATCTACTACCTCGACGTCTTGCTGGATCAAGAAGGCGAGGGATGTCACCGAGCTGAACGTGTGCAGAACGCGGAGGTGCCGTGCGTTCGGTACTTGATCGGTTGAAGCACGAAGAAGTTTGACTACATCAACCGCTTTGTGAAACGCTTCCGCTTACGATCTACGAGGGTACGTAGACACACTCTCCCCCTCGTTGCTATGCATCTCCATGGATAGATCATCGTGTGTGCGTAGAATTTTTTTTGTTTTCCATGCAATGATTCCCAACAGTGGCATCATCAGCCAGGTCTATGCGTAGATGATATGCACGAGTAGAACACAAAGAGTTATGGGTGGTGATAGTCATACTGCTTACCACCAACGTCTTATTTTGATTCGGCGGTATTGTGGGATGAAGCGGCCCGGACCAACCTTACATGTCCACGCACATGAGACCGGTTCCACCGACTGACATGCAACTAGTTTTGCATAAAGGTGGCTGGCGGTTGTCTGTTTCTCCTACTTTAGTTGAATCAAATTTGACTGCGGCCGGTCCTTGAAGAAGGTTAAAACAGCAAACTTGATGAATCATTGTTGTGATTTTTGCCGTAGGTAAGAACGGTTCTTGCTAGAAGCCCGTAGCAGCCACGTAAAACTTGCAACAACAAAGTAGAGGACGTCTAACTTGTTTTTGCAGGGCATGTTGTGATGTGATATGGTCAAGACATGATGTGATAAACGTTATTGTATGAGATGATCATGTTTTGTAAGATATCAGGCAATCGGCAGGAGCCTTATGGTTGTCTCTTTATTGTATGAAATGCAAACGCCATGTAATTACTTTACTTTATCGCTGTGAGTTAGCAATAGTTGTAGAAGCAATAGTTGGCGAGACGACCACGATGCAACGATGGAGATCAAGGTGTTGAGCCGGTGATGATGGAGATCATGACGATGCTTTGGAGATGGAGATCAAAAGCACGAGATGATGATGGCCATTTCATGTCACATATTTTGATTGCATGTGATGTTTATCTTTTATGCATCTTATTTTGCTTAGTACGGCGGTAGCATTATAAGATGATCCCTTCACTAAATTTCAAGATAAAAGTGTTCTCCCTGAGTATGCACCGTTGCTACAGTTCGTCGTGTTGAGACACCACGTGATGATCGGGTGTGATAGACTCTACGTTCACATACAACGGGTGTAAGACAGTTTTGCACATGCGGAATACTTTGGTTAAACTTGACGAGCCTAGCATGTACAGACATGGCCTCGGAACACTGGAGATCGACAGATCGAATGTGAATCATATAGTAGATATGATCAACATAGAGATGTTCACCATTGATGACTACCCCATTGTCGGTGTCAAGACCGGCGGATCTCGGGTAGGGGGTCCCGAGCTGTGGATTCTCGGATCAATGGTAACAGGAACGAAGGAGATGATGTTTTACCCAGGTTTGGGCCCTCTTGATGGAGGTAAAACCCTACGCCCTGCTCTTGTTTATATTGATGAAATATCAAGGTACAGAGTTGATCTACCTCGAGATCATATGTTGTGGTCTAAACCCTAGGGGTATGATGAGTAATGTCATAATCCCCCTATCAACTAGCCTAGCCTCGGCTTATATAATGTACCGGAGACCTAGGATAACAAGAGTCCTAGTCGGCTACGTCGATGGAGAGGAGTCCTTGTCTTGATCACCAAGTCTTGTGGAATCTTCCTCGTATATGTCATCGGCTGTCCGAACTAGCCCATTAGTGAACCGCCATGGGGGTCCTCGGCCTAACCCACTGGTCGAGAGACGACGTGGTGAGTACCTCCTAGTCCAGGACACCGTCAGTAGCCCCCTGAACCGGTCTTCAAGTTGGGGGCGCTCCTCGGTTCTTCCGAACTGTTCTTCATCTTCGGTCGTCGGTCTTGAAAACTGGTTCAACAAATCTTCCTATCTCTGATCTTGAGGATCGCCGAGGTATATCCGAAGAGTTCATACGTCGGGTATCCGAGGAGTCTTTTAAGTTCTCGGCCCTTATCAATGCCTCATTATTTTTTACGCCACACCTCGGGTTTGAAGTTTTTCCCGTGCAGCGGTGCCCTCTTGCATCCGAACTCCAACGCCGGATTGCATCCGAGGTATATCTTAGCAACCGAGCTCTAACGCCGGTCTGTATCTGAGCTCCAGCGCCGGACTGCATCCGAGAAGGCATAAAGTACCTCATCTCTAAAAAGGTTTGAAGGAGGTTATCCGAGCTTAATGCCGAAAAAGTTCTCTATAGAGCCAACCACTCGCAGCCGAGCTTTATGCCGGACTGCTTCCGAGGTGGCCTCTCACAGCCGAGCACCAACGCCGGACTACATCAGAGGTGTCATCTCGCAACCGGGCACCAATGCCGGACTGTATCCGAGATGTCATAGATTACCTCGGTCTTGAAAAAGTTAAAAGGGTTAAACCGAGCTTAATGCCGGAGATGCCCTCTATGGAGCTAGCCACTTTGCATCCGAGCTTTATGCTGGACTGCTCCCGCGGTGGTGCACCACCTCGGCTGTGGGCTGATTTTTGTGAATTTAATTCCGATTTGTGCAATTTATTCTCTGCCGAGGTATATAGCCAGTAGCCCTCAAGGTGTGTGTCCATTCAATGTCCGGCATGCACCTGAAGGATGGCATAAAACCGGTGATCCCAGTAGCCCCTGAGACTCAGGTCGATTCACAAAATCAGCCTGAGGATCAACTCCTAGCTCTGTAGCATACTTAGAAATAGAAACACGGTGTAATATATTAGAGTAAATAGTGATCGGCAGACAGTCCCTTGAGAGAGGGTCTTGAGAAGGTGCCGTAATATATTAGCTTGATGCCGGATAGGTCCCAGATGGTACCTATTGTTGTCCGAAGACGTGTTTGCCCATAGTTCGGTCAAGCCGAACACTGAGCATTTTGAATTTTCTGTATTGAATAGGCAATGCAGTAGCCCCGGAGCCACTGGTCGGGTGCCAACACCAGAACAGGGGATCGATGTGCCCCTTTAACACTTGTAAATGATAAGCGCGAAGCCCAGTAGTCCCCGAGCCTTAATGTGGGCACGGGTGGCCGAATTAAAGATCGATATCCATTTGACAGAAAATTTTGTTGTGTTTAACACAAACTTCTCGGAAAGAGAATAAAATTCCCTTAAAGGAGCTAGAGCTAACGAAAGCTGAGCTCGCTAAGGTTGGCCTCAAGGGGCTTAATAGATAGGAAATCAATGCCACTAGGAAATTATGAGAGTGTTATGTCAGCTGCTCGGTTGTCTCAATGAGATTGTGCCCTTAACTTTTTAAAAGATTGGCTGCAATAAATTGACTTTTGCTGGCAATTTATGTGTAATGATCCTATGTACCCAAGTACTTTACATCATTAATACTCGGATCCGCATTGTACAAAACTTTGTTGACCGACCATCGGCTTCAACCTCCTCGGCCAGTAGCCGAGGAGTGTTTGTCCCACTTTATAAAGCCTTTATAAGGGCAAAAAATTACGACAAACAAGGCAATCCGGCCATACGGTTTTATAAACAAAGGTACGCAGAGAGATATGTTATAAAACATCTTCTAAAAAAATAGTTCCGTTACAGGTTCCTTTTCCCAGGCTGTCATGTTGATCATGATCATGAAACCTCACCTCCGATCAATGCGAGAGAAAAATATTGAGGATTTAGTTTGGGGAAAGTTCCCGAACTATGTGGTCTTTAGCGAACCTAAATTTTCACTTCCGTCGTTGCCGACCAATTGTATCCTTTAAGATCGCTAGCTTTCGGCTTCACCCAGTCCGAGGTACTAACTCGGATGACCCGGTAGTAACAATCACAGAGGTGCTCCCTTTACCACCTAGCCGAACAATCGGGAACGTAGGGGCAAGCACAAGAGCCAGGCAACCCAGCTTTGGCAAAAATCTTAAGTCAAATTGATGCATATTTATGGCTTTATAACGATGATTACGGAAGGCAGCCCTCGTATACTAAATACAAACGCTGATGATATGATTATTTTGACTCTGTTGCGACCGTTTATCAGTTGAAAGTGGCCCATCGTCGGCTTCCACCCCCTTGTAGATGCTACGCAGGGTGTTTCCGCAATAACAAAACCACCCTTAGCTGACGTCTCGATGCCCGAAGGCGGTTGTGTTAGCGGAAACGAGGCAATTAGATATGCGGGCTTTATAACTTTCACTTAGTCATATGAGCTTTAAACTGGGAAAGCTAGCTACGAGCCCCCGGTTAGTGTTCTGCACCGGCCGAAGTCTAGCCATTAACACTTCGGCCAGTGTTATGAAAGGCCCATCGTTTAACACGGGGTAATCGGTATCGATGTATTGTTTGAAATCGTCATCGGATCGCTGACTAGTTCACGCCCATTGTGACAGTCAGTCTTCGGCTTTCTCCACCGAGGTGCTTAACCATTCGAGCTGGAAGCACAAGCACAGTGGTTCTCCCTTTGCACACCTAGCCAAACAAAGCGGAACATAGGAGGCAAGCACAGGAGCCGGGCAACCCAACTATTGACCGAAGACACAATTTGAAACCAATGCATATATAGCAATATCCGAGAATGTTTTTGCCGAATCTCTAAAGGTGTCCGGCGTTGCATTGCGAGACTTATGCTGGAACCCCCCCCCCCCCCCCCCCCCCCCCCCCCCCCCCCCCCCCCCCCCCCCCCCCCCCCCCCCCCCCCCCCCCCCCCCCCCCCCCCCCCCCCCCCCCCCCCCCCCCCCCCCCCCCCCCCCCCCCCCCCCCCCCCCCCCCCCCCCCCCCCCCCCCCCCCCCCCCCCCCCCCCCCCCCCCCCCCCCCCCCCCCCCCCCCCCCCCCCCCCCCCCCCCCCCCCCCCCCCCCCCCCCCCCCCCCCCCCCCCCCCCCCCCCCCCCCCCCCCCCCCCCCCCCCCCCCCCCCCCCCCCCCCCCCCCCCCCCCCCCCCCCCCCCCCCCCCCCCCCCCCCCCCCCCCCCCCCCCCCCCCCCCCCCCCCCCCCCCCCCCCCCCCCCCCCCCCCCCCCCCCCCCCCCCCCCCCCCCCCCCCCCCCCCCCCCCCCCCCCCCCCCCCCCCCCCCCCCCCCCCCCCCCCCCCCCCCCCCCCCCCCCCCCCCCCCCCCCCCCCCCCCCCCCCCCCCCCCCCCCCCCCCCCCCCCCCCCCCCCCCCCCCCCCCCCCCCCCCCCCCCCCCCCCCCCCCCCCCCCCCCCCCCCCCCCCCCCCCCCCCCCCCCCCCCCCCCCCCCCCCCCCCCCCCCCCCCCCCCCCCCCCCCCCCCCCCCCCCCCCCCCCCCCCCCCCCCCCCCCCCCCCCCCCCCCCCCCCCCCCCCCCCCCCCCCCCCCCCCCCCCCCCCCCCCCCCCCCCCCCCCCCCCCCCCCCCCCCCCCCCCCCCCCCCCCCCCCCCCCCCCCCCCCCCCCCCCCCCCCCCCCCCCCCCCCCCCCCCCCCCCCCCCCCCCCCCCCCCCCCCCCCCCCCCCCCCCCCCCCCCCCCCCCCCCCCCCCCCCCCCCCCCCCCCCCCCCCCCCCCCCCCCCCCCCCCCCCCCCCCCCCCCCCCCCCCCCCCCCCCCCCCCCCCCCCCCCCCCCCCCCCCCCCCCCCCCCCCCCCCCCCCCCCCCCCCCCCCCCCCCCCCCCCCCCCCCCCCCCCCCCCCCCCCCCCCCCCCCCCCCCCCCCCCCCCCCCCCCCCCCCCCCCCCCCCCCCCCCCCCCCCCCCCCCCCCCCCCCCCCCCCCCCCCCCCCCCCCCCCCCCCCCCCCCCCCCCCCCCCCCCCCCCCCCCCCCCCCCCCCCCCCCCCCCCCCCCCCCCCCCCCCCCCCCCCCCCCCCCCCCCCCCCCCCCCCCCCCCCCCCCCCCCCCCCCCCCCCCCCCCCCCCCCCCCCCCCCCCCCCCCCCCCCCCCCCCCCCCCCCCCCCCCCCCCCCCCCCCCCCCCCCCCCCCCCCCCCCCCCCCCCCCCCCCCCCCCCCCCCCCCCCCCCCCCCCCCCCCCCCCCCCCCCCCCCCCCCCCCCCCCCCCCCCCCCCCCCCCCCCCCCCCCCCCCCCCCCCCCCCCCCCCCCCCCCCCCCCCCCCCCCCCCCCCCCCCCCCCCCCCCCCCCCCCCCCCCCCCCCCCCCCCCCCCCCCCCCCCCCCCCCCCCCCCCCCCCCCCCCCCCCCCCCCCCCCCCCCCCCCCCCCCCCCCCCCCCCCCCCCCCCCCCCCCCCCCCCCCCCCCCCCCCCCCCCCCCCCCCCCCCCCCCCCCCCCCCCCCCCCCCCCCCCCCCCCCCCCCCCCCCCCCCCCCCCCCCCCCCCCCCCCCCCCCCCCCCCCCCCCCCCCCCCCCCCCCCCCCCCCCCCCCCCCCCCCCCCCCCCCCCCCCCCCCCCCCCCCCCCCCCCCCCCCCCCCCCCCCCCCCCCCCCCCCCCCCCCCCCCCCCCCCCCCCCCCCCCCCCCCCCCCCCCCCCCCCCCCCCCCCCCCCCCCCCCCCCCCCCCCCCCCCCCCCCCCCCCCCCCCCCCCCCCCCCCCCCCCCCCCCCCCCCCCCCCCCCCCCCCCCCCCCCCCCCCCCCCCCCCCCCCCCCCCCCCCCCCCCCCCCCCCCCCCCCCCCCCCCCCCCCCCCCCCCCCCCCCCCCCCCCCCCCCCCCCCCCCCCCCCCCCCCCCCCCCCCCCCCCCCCCCCCCCCCCCCCCCCCCCCCCCCCCCCCCCCCCCCCCCCCCCCCCCCCCCCCCCCCCCCCCCCCCCCCCCCCCCCCCCCCCCCCCCCCCCCCCCCCCCCCCCCCCCCCCCCCCCCCCCCCCCCCCCCCCCCCCCCCCCCCCCCCCCCCCCCCCCCCCCCCCCCCCCCCCCCCCCCCCCCCCCCCCCCCCCCCCCCCCCCCCCCCCCCCCCCCCCCCCCCCCCCCCCCCCCCCCCCCCCCCCCCCCCCCCCCCCCCCCCCCCCCCCCCCCCCCCCCCCCCCCCCCCCCCCCCCCCCCCCCCCCCCCCCCCCCCCCCCCCCCCCCCCCCCCCCCCCCCCCCCCCCCCCCCCCCCCCCCCCCCCCCCCCCCCCCCCCCCCCCCCCCCCCCCCCCCCCCCCCCCCCCCCCCCCCCCCCCCCCCCCCCCCCCCCCCCCCCCCCCCCCCCCCCCCCCCCCCCCCCCCCCCCCCCCCCCCCCCCCCCCCCCCCCCCCCCCCCCCCCCCCCCCCCCCCCCCCCCCCCCCCCCCCCCCCCCCCCCCCCCCCCCCCCCCCCCCCCCCCCCCCCCCCCCCCCCCCCCCCCCCCCCCCCCCCCCCCCCCCCCCCCCCCCCCCCCCCCCCCCCCCCCCCCCCCCCCCCCCCCCCCCCCCCCCCCCCCCCCCCCCCCCCCCCCCCCCCCCCCCCCCCCCCCCCCCCCCCCCCCCCCCCCCCCCCCCCCCCCCCCCCCCCCCCCCCCCCCCCCCCCCCCCCCCCCCCCCCCCCCCCCCCCCCCCCCCCCCCCCCCCCCCCCCCCCCCCCCCCCCCCCCCCCCCCCCCCCCCCCCCCCCCCCCCCCCCCCCCCCCCCCCCCCCCCCCCCCCCCCCCCCCCCCCCCCCCCCCCCCCCCCCCCCCCCCCCCCCCCCCCCCCCCCCCCCCCCCCCCCCCCCCCCCCCCCCCCCCCCCCCCCCCCCCCCCCCCCCCCCCCCCCCCCCCCCCCCCCCCCCCCCCCCCCCCCCCCCCCCCCCCCCCCCCCCCCCCCCCCCCCCCCCCCCCCCCCCCCCCCCCCCCCCCCCCCCCCCCCCCCCCCCCCCCCCCCCCCCCCCCCCCCCCCCCCCCCCCCCCCCCCCCCCCCCCCCCCCCCCCCCCCCCCCCCCCCCCCCCCCCCCCCCCCCCCCCCCCCCCCCCCCCCCCCCCCCCCCCCCCCCCCCCCCCCCCCCCCCCCCCCCCCCCCCCCCCCCCCCCCCCCCCCCCCCCCCCCCCCCCCCCCCCCCCCCCCCCCCCCCCCCCCCCCCCCCCCCCCCCCCCCCCCCCCCCCCCCCCCCCCCCCCCCCCCCCCCCCCCCCCCCCCCCCCCCCCCCCCCCCCCCCCCCCCCCCCCCCCCCCCCCCCCCCCCCCCCCCCCCCCCCCCCCCCCCCCCCCCCCCCCCCCCCCCCCCCCCCCCCCCCCCCCCCCCCCCCCCCCCCCCCCCCCCCCCCCCCCCCCCCCCCCCCCCCCCCCCCCCCCCCCCCCCCCCCCCCCCCCCCCCCCCCCCCCCCCCCCCCCCCCCCCCCCCCCCCCCCCCCCCCCCCCCCCCCCCCCCCCCCCCCCCCCCCCCCCCCCCCCCCCCCCCCCCCCCCCCCCCCCCCCCCCCCCCCCCCCCCCCCCCCCCCCCCCCCCCCCCCCCCCCCCCCCCCCCCCCCCCCCCCCCCCCCCCCCCCCCCCCCCCCCCCCCCCCCCCCCCCCCCCCCCCCCCCCCCCCCCCCCCCCCCCCCCCCCCCCCCCCCCCCCCCCCCCCCCCCCCCCCCCCCCCCCCCCCCCCCCCCCCCCCCCCCCCCCCCCCCCCCCCCCCCCCCCCCCCCCCCCCCCCCCCCCCCCCCCCCCCCCCCCCCCCCCCCCCCCCCCCCCCCCCCCCCCCCCCCCCCCCCCCCCCCCCCCCCCCCCCCCCCCCCCCCCCCCCCCCCCCCCCCCCCCCCCCCCCCCCCCCCCCCCCCCCCCCCCCCCCCCCCCCCCCCCCCCCCCCCCCCCCCCCCCCCCCCCCCCCCCCCCCCCCCCCCCCCCCCCCCCCCCCCCCCCCCCCCCCCCCCCCCCCCCCCCCCCCCCCCCCCCCCCCCCCCCCCCCCCCCCCCCCCCCCCCCCCCCCCCCCCCCCCCCCCCCCCCCCCCCCCCCCCCCCCCCCCCCCCCCCCCCCCCCCCCCCCCCCCCCCCCCCCCCCCCCCCCCCCCCCCCCCCCCCCCCCCCCCCCCCCCCCCCCCCCCCCCCCCCCCCCCCCCCCCCCCCCCCCCCCCCCCCCCCCCCCCCCCCCCCCCCCCCCCCCCCCCCCCCCCCCCCCCCCCCCCCCCCCCCCCCCCCCCCCCCCCCCCCCCCCCCCCCCCCCCCCCCCCCCCCCCCCCCCCCCCCCCCCCCCCCCCCCCCCCCCCCCCCCCCCCCCCCCCCCCCCCCCCCCCCCCCCCCCCCCCCCCCCCCCCCCCCCCCCCCCCCCCCCCCCCCCCCCCCCCCCCCCCCCCCCCCCCCCCCCCCCCCCCCCCCCCCCCCCCCCCCCCCCCCCCCCCCCCCCCCCCCCCCCCCCCCCCCCCCCCCCCCCCCCCCCCCCCCCCCCCCCCCCCCCCCCCCCCCCCCCCCCCCCCCCCCCCCCCCCCCCCCCCCCCCCCCCCCCCCCCCCCCCCCCCCCCCCCCCCCCCCCCCCCCCCCCCCCCCCCCCCCCCCCCCCCCCCCCCCCCCCCCCCCCCCCCCCCCCCCCCCCCCCCCCCCCCCCCCCCCCCCCCCCCCCCCCCCCCCCCCCCCCCCCCCCCCCCCCCCCCCCCCCCCCCCCCCCCCCCCCCCCCCCCCCCCCCCCCCCCCCCCCCCCCCCCCCCCCCCCCCCCCCCCCCCCCCCCCCCCCCCCCCCCCCCCCCCCCCCCCCCCCCCCCCCCCCCCCCCCCCCCCCCCCCCCCCCCCCCCCCCCCCCCCCCCCCCCCCCCCCCCCCCCCCCCCCCCCCCCCCCCCCCCCCCCCCCCCCCCCCCCCCCCCCCCCCCCCCCCCCCCCCCCCCCCCCCCCCCCCCCCCCCCCCCCCCCCCCCCCCCCCCCCCCCCCCCCCCCCCCCCCCCCCCCCCCCCCCCCCCCCCCCCCCCCCCCCCCCCCCCCCCCCCCCCCCCCCCCCCCCCCCCCCCCCCCCCCCCCCCCCCCCCCCCCCCCCCCCCCCCCCCCCCCCCCCCCCCCCCCCCCCCCCCCCCCCCCCCCCCCCCCCCCCCCCCCCCCCCCCCCCCCCCCCCCCCCCCCCCCCCCCCCCCCCCCCCCCCCCCCCCCCCCCCCCCCCCCCCCCCCCCCCCCCCCCCCCCCCCCCCCCCCCCCCCCCCCCCCCCCCCCCCCCCCCCCCCCCCCCCCCCCCCCCCCCCCCCCCCCCCCCCCCCCCCCCCCCCCCCCCCCCCCCCCCCCCCCCCCCCCCCCCCCCCCCCCCCCCCCCCCCCCCCCCCCCCCCCCCCCCCCCCCCCCCCCCCCCCCCCCCCCCCCCCCCCCCCCCCCCCCCCCCCCCCCCCCCCCCCCCCCCCCCCCCCCCCCCCCCCCCCCCCCCCCCCCCCCCCCCCCCCCCCCCCCCCCCCCCCCCCCCCCCCCCCCCCCCCCCCCCCCCCCCCCCCCCCCCCCCCCCCCCCCCCCCCCCCCCCCCCCCCCCCCCCCCCCCCCCCCCCCCCCCCCCCCCCCCCCCCCCCCCCCCCCCCCCCCCCCCCCCCCCCCCCCCCCCCCCCCCCCCCCCCCCCCCCCCCCCCCCCCCCCCCCCCCCCCCCCCCCCCCCCCCCCCCCCCCCCCCCCCCCCCCCCCCCCCCCCCCCCCCCCCCCCCCCCCCCCCCCCCCCCCCCCCCCCCCCCCCCCCCCCCCCCCCCCCCCCCCCCCCCCCCCCCCCCCCCCCCCCCCCCCCCCCCCCCCCCCCCCCCCCCCCCCCCCCCCCCCCCCCCCCCCCCCCCCCCCCCCCCCCCCCCCCCCCCCCCCCCCCCCCCCCCCCCCCCCCCCCCCCCCCCCCCCCCCCCCCCCCCCCCCCCCCCCCCCCCCCCCCCCCCCCCCCCCCCCCCCCCCCCCCCCCCCCCCCCCCCCCCCCCCCCCCCCCCCCCCCCCCCCCCCCCCCCCCCCCCCCCCCCCCCCCCCCCCCCCCCCCCCCCCCCCCCCCCCCCCCCCCCCCCCCCCCCCCCCCCCCCCCCCCCCCCCCCCCCCCCCCCCCCCCCCCCCCCCCCCCCCCCCCCCCCCCCCCCCCCCCCCCCCCCCCCCCCCCCCCCCCCCCCCCCCCCCCCCCCCCCCCCCCCCCCCCCCCCCCCCCCCCCCCCCCCCCCCCCCCCCCCCCCCCCCCCCCCCCCCCCCCCCCCCCCCCCCCCCCCCCCCCCCCCCCCCCCCCCCCCCCCCCCCCCCCCCCCCCCCCCCCCCCCCCCCCCCCCCCCCCCCCCCCCCCCCCCCCCCCCCCCCCCCCCCCCCCCCCCCCCCCCCCCCCCCCCCCCCCCCCCCCCCCCCCCCCCCCCCCCCCCCCCCCCCCCCCCCCCCCCCCCCCCCCCCCCCCCCCCCCCCCCCCCCCCCCCCCCCCCCCCCCCCCCCCCCCCCATGTGCCATTCTACCATGGGTCTCTTCCATTTCCGGTGATAAGCAAAATTCATCCATTACGTTGTCTTCAACAAGGTAATCCACATCATCCAAGTTTGAGTATGCCATTCTACCGAACCCCTCTAAATGATCGATTATGATTTGCCTTAAGCTGGTATAAAGAGTTTCAATGATCTCTGAATCAAAGGTAATTCTTTTGCCACTTAAGGGGAGATATCTACGAGTCACGGTTCCGAAGGTGTCTCGTTGTGGTATCATGGCAACTCAACTCCTCGCTACGTTGACAACCGATTACCACCTTCTTAAGTGTGGAATTGTTGTCCACCTAGTGAACCTTCGTCATCCGTTTCTTTCCACCCCTCTTGATGTGTATCTCGTGTCTCAACCCGAGAGATGGTCCTATGTCTCATTCCGTGAGTTGTTCGATCTTCAAGAAGATCGACCCTTCTAGAGTCTCCTTCTTCCCTCCATGTCATGTTGGCAGGATTTCTCAAAACAAGACATCAAGACAATGATGGTGAATGAATCAACGTTCAACTGAAGTGCACCCTGGATCGTGAAGATTGTACTAGTTTGCGTTTCCCCTTCATCCTACCCTACGCTTGAATCTCGAGACGAGATTCTTGTTTAGTGGGGGTGAGTTGTCACATCCCTAGCTTCTGGTAATGCTCTAGGCTAGCTTCATGTGTGCATCATGTTAAATTTCATTTAAATTTGAAATGAGGATTGGTGGAACCCTCAGAATCATGTTGAAAATGACCCAAATAAAAAAAATTCCCCAAAAGGGTCCAAGAAAATGCTCATGTTGCCCTCTGAAAATATTGGACAGAGATAAAAATCAAAACAATATTTTTAGGAGCTCATGGACATTTAATTTGGCCATTTGGATTAATTCGATAAATATTTGCATTGGAAAGATATTTCTATATATATGAAATATGGTCCAAAAATTATGCCAATTATAAAAGAGCTCTGGAATAATACCATTAGCCCCTACAAAAATTGGCATAATAAAATTAAATGATTTAATATATTTGTTAAATCAAACAAATGTCAGAAAAATAGAAAACAGAGGTAAAATAGGAAAAACAGAGAGAGGGAGGGAAACATTACCTGCAGCCCACCTGGGCCACTTACCTGTCCCCCCCCCCCCCCCCCCCCCCCCCCCCCCCCCCCCCCCCCCCCCCCCCCCCCCCCCCCCCCCCCCCCCCCCCCCCCTCTGCCAGGAGGACGGGCACGCGCCCGGCGCGCGCGGCCACGCGCCCCGGCCACCTCCTCCCTGCTTCGGCCACCTCCTGCCTCCCTGCTTGCCTCCACTACTCCCTGGAGACGCCACGCGGCCCCCACGAACTCTCTCACTCTCCCGTATCTCTCCCTCCGTCCCTATCCCCTCTGCTCTCTCTCTCTCACGATCGACCACGAGCACCCGAGAGCACCGACGAGCTCCACCGCGGCCAGTGTCCACCCCTCGCCTCGGCGATGCTTCCAGAGGAACCGCCGCGCCTTCCTCTTCGTCCCCACCAACTCACGTGACGCCGGGAGCCCTGCATCGCCGCCCACGACGCCGTTCCCCCCCCCCCCCCCCCCCCCCCCCCCCCCCCCCCCCCCCCCCCCGGCGATCGCCGCGGTCGATTCGCCGCCTCCGACCCCCCCCCCCCCCCCCCCCCCCCCCCCCCCCCCCCCCCCCCCCCCCCCCCCCCCCCCCCCCCCCCCCCCCCCCCCCCCCCCCCCCCCCCCCCCCCCCCCCCCCCCCCCCCCCCCCCCCCCCCCCCCCCCCCCCCCCCCCCCCCCCCCCCCCCCGGACCATCCCCGGCCTCGTCTCCGCCTCGAATGGATCCGCTGTGAGCCTCCGCTGCCTCTCCTGTGCTCGCCCCCTCCGTTCTCGCCCCCTAGCCCCATCTCCCACCGCGGCCGAGAGCTTCTCGCCGCCGGCCATGGCGTGGCCGTGGCCACAGCCACCGCAGCTCGTTCCCGAGCCCACCATCGTGATCAGCACGATCGCATGAAACCGTAGACACCCACAACGCCTCCTCCCGTGCTCTGTAACGCCACCCCCCCCCCCCCCCCCCCCCCCCCCCCCCCCCCCCCCCCCCCCCCCCCCCCCCCCCCCCCCCCCCCCCCCCCCCCCCCCCCCCCCCCCCCCCCCCCCCCCCCCCCCCCCCCCCCCCCCCCCCCCCCCCCCCCCCCCCCCCCCCCCCCCCCCCCCCCCCCCCCCCCCCCCCCCCCCCCCCCCCCCCCCCCCCCCCCCCCCCCCCCCCCCCCCCCCCCCCCCCCCCCCCCCCCCCCCCCCCCCCCCCCCCCCCCCCCCCCCCCCCCCCCCCCCCCCCCCCCCCCCCCCCCCCCCCCCCCCCCCCCCCCCCCCCCCCCCCCCCCCCCCCCCCCCCCCCCCCCCCCCCCCCCCCCCCCCCCCCCCCCCCCCCCCCCCCCCCCCCCCCCCCCCCCCCCCCCCCCCCCCCCCCCCCCCCCCCCCCCCCCCCCCCCCCCCCCCCCCCCCCCCCCCCCCCCCCCCCCCCCCCCCCCCCCCCCCCCCCCCCCCCCCCCCCCCCCCCCCCCCCCCCCCCCCCCCCCCCCCCCCCCCCCCCCCCCCCCCCCCCCCCCCCCCCCCCCCCCCCCCCCCCCCCCCCCCCCCCCCCCCCCCCCCCCCCCCCCCCCCCCCCCCCCCCCCCCCCCCCCCCCCCCCCCCCCCCCCCCCCCCCCCCCCCCCCCCCCCCCCCCCCCCCCCCCCCCCCCCCCCCCCCCCCCCCCCCCCCCCCCCCCCCCCCCCCCCCCCCCCCCCCCCCCCCCCCCCCCCCCCCCCCCCCCCCCCCCCCCCCCCCCCCCCCCCCCCCCCCCCCCCCCCCCCCCCCCCCCCCCCCCCCCCCCCCCCCCCCCCCCCCCCCCCCCCCCCCCCCCCCCCCCCCCCCCCCCCCCCCCCCCCCCCCCCCCCCCCCCCCCCCCCCCCCCCCCCCCCCCCCCCCCCCCCCCCCCCCCCCCCCCCCCCCCCCCCCCCCCCCCCCCCCCCCCCCCCCCCCCCCCCCCCCCCCCCCCCCCCCCCCCCCCCCCCCCCCCCCCCCCCCCCCCCCCCCCCCCCCCCCCCCCCCCCCCCCCCCCCCCCCCCCCCCCCCCCCCCCCCCCCCCCCCCCCCCCCCCCCCCCCCCCCCCCCCCCCCCCCCCCCCCCCCCCCCCCCCCCCCCCCCCCCCCCCCCCCCCCCCCCCCCCCCCCCCCCCCCCCCCCCCCCCCCCCCCCCCCCCCCCCCCCCCCCCCCCCCCCCCCCCCCCCCCCCCCCCCCCCCCCCCCCCCCCCCCCCCCCCCCCCCCCCCCCCCCCCCCCCCCCCCCCCCCCCCCCCCCCCCCCCCCCCCCCCCCCCCCCCCCCCCCCCCCCCCCCCCCCCCCCCCCCCCCCCCCCCCCCCCCCCCCCCCCCCCCCCCCCCCCCCCCCCCCCCCCCCCCCCCCCCCCCCCCCCCCCCCCCCCCCCCCCCCCCCCCCCCCCCCCCCCCCCCCCCCCCCCCCCCCCCCCCCCCCCCCCCCCCCCCCCCCCCCCCCCCCCCCCCCCCCCCCCCCCCCCCCCCCCCCCCCCCCCCCCCCCCCCCCCCCCCCCCCCCCCCCCCCCCCCCCCCCCCCCCCCCCCCCCCCCCCCCCCCCCCCCCCCCCCCCCCCCCCCCCCCCCCCCCCCCCCCCCCCCCCCCCCCCCCCCCCCCCCCCCCCCCCCCCCCCCCCCCCCCCCCCCCCCCCCCCCCCCCCCCCCCCCCCCCCCCCCCCCCCCCCCCCCCCCCCCCCCCCCCCCCCCCCCCCCCCCCCCCCCCCCCCCCCCCCCCCCCCCCCCCCCCCCCCCCCCCCCCCCCCCCCCCCCCCCCCCCCCCCCCCCCCCCCCCCCCCCCCCCCCCCCCCCCCCCCCCCCCCCCCCCCCCCCCCCCCCCCCCCCCCCCCCCCCCCCCCCCCCCCCCCCCCCCCCCCCCCCCCCCCCCCCCCCCCCCCCCCCCCCCCCCCCCCCCCCCCCCCCCCCCCCCCCCCCCCCCCCCCCCCCCCCCCCCCCCCCCCCCCCCCCCCCCCCCCCCCCCCCCCCCCCCCCCCCCCCCCCCCCCCCCCCCCCCCCCCCCCCCCCCCCCCCCCCCCCCCCCCCCCCCCCCCCCCCCCCCCCCCCCCCCCCCCCCCCCCCCCCCCCCCCCCCCCCCCCCCCCCCCCCCCCCCCCCCCCCCCCCCCCCCCCCCCCCCCCCCCCCCCCCCCCCCCCCCCCCCCCCCCCCCCCCCCCCCCCCCCCCCCCCCCCCCCCCCCCCCCCCCCCCCCCCCCCCCCCCCCCCCCCCCCCCCCCCCCCCCCCCCCCCCCCCCCCCCCCCCCCCCCCCCCCCCCCCCCCCCCCCCCCCCCCCCCCCCCCCCCCCCCCCCCCCCCCCCCCCCCCCCCCCCCCCCCCCCCCCCCCCCCCCCCCCCCCCCCCCCCCCCCCCCCCCCCCCCCCCCCCCCCCCCCCCCCCCCCCCCCCCCCCCCCCCCCCCCCCCCCCCCCCCCCCCCCCCCCCCCCCCCCCCCCCCCCCCCCCCCCCCCCCCCCCCCCCCCCCCCCCCCCCCCCCCCCCCCCCCCCCCCCCCCCCCCCCCCCCCCCCCCCCCCCCCCCCCCCCCCCCCCCCCCCCCCCCCCCCCCCCCCCCCCCCCCCCCCCCCCCCCCCCCCCCCCCCCCCCCCCCCCCCCCCCCCCCCCCCCCCCCCCCCCCCCCCCCCCCCCCCCCCCCCCCCCCCCCCCCCCCCCCCCCCCCCCCCCCCCCCCCCCCCCCCCCCCCCCCCCCCCCCCCCCCCCCCCCCCCCCCCCCCCCCCCCCCCCCCCCCCCCCCCCCCCCCCCCCCCCCCCCCCCCCCCCCCCCCCCCCCCCCCCCCCCCCCCCCCCCCCCCCCCCCCCCCCCCCCCCCCCCCCCCCCCCCCCCCCCCCCCCCCCCCCCCCCCCCCCCCCCCCCCCCCCCCCCCCCCCCCCCCCCCCCCCCCCCCCCCCCCCCCCCCCCCCCCCCCCCCCCCCCCCCCCCCCCCCCCCCCCCCCCCCCCCCCCCCCCCCCCCCCCCCCCCCCCCCCCCCCCCCCCCCCCCCCCCCCCCCCCCCCCCCCCCCCCCCCCCCCCCCCCCCCCCCCCCCCCCCCCCCCCCCCCCCCCCCCCCCCCCCCCCCCCCCCCCCCCCCCCCCCCCCCCCCCCCCCCCCCCCCCCCCCCCCCCCCCCCCCCCCCCCCCCCCCCCCCCCCCCCCCCCCCCCCCCCCCCCCCCCCCCCCCCCCCCCCCCCCCCCCCCCCCCCCCCCCCCCCCCCCCCCCCCCCCCCCCCCCCCCCCCCCCCCCCCCCCCCCCCCCCCCCCCCCCCCCCCCCCCCCCCCCCCCCCCCCCCCCCCCCCCCCCCCCCCCCCCCCCCCCCCCCCCCCCCCCCCCCCCCCCCCCCCCCCCCCCCCCCCCCCCCCCCCCCCCCCCCCCCCCCCCCCCCCCCCCCCCCCCCCCCCCCCCCCCCCCCCCCCCCCCCCCCCCCCCCCCCCCCCCCCCCCCCCCCCCCCCCCCCCCCCCCCCCCCCCCCCCCCCCCCCCCCCCCCCCCCCCCCCCCCCCCCCCCCCCCCCCCCCCCCCCCCCCCCCCCCCCCCCCCCCCCCCCCCCCCCCCCCCCCCCCCCCCCCCCCCCCCCCCCCCCCCCCCCCCCCCCCCCCCCCCCCCCCCCCCCCCCCCCCCCCCCCCCCCCCCCCCCCCCCCCCCCCCCCCCCCCCCCCCCCCCCCCCCCCCCCCCCCCCCCCCCCCCCCCCCCCCCCCCCCCCCCCCCCCCCCCCCCCCCCCCCCCCCCCCCCCCCCCCCCCCCCCCCCCCCCCCCCCCCCCCCCCCCCCCCCCCCCCCCCCCCCCCCCCCCCCCCCCCCCCCCCCCCCCCCCCCCCCCCCCCCCCCCCCCCCCCCCCCCCCCCCCCCCCCCCCCCCCCCCCCCCCCCCCCCCCCCCCCCCCCCCCCCCCCCCCCCCCCCCCCCCCCCCCCCCCCCCCCCCCCCCCCCCCCCCCCCCCCCCCCCCCCCCCCCCCCCCCCCCCCCCCCCCCCCCCCCCCCCCCCCCCCCCCCCCCCCCCCCCCCCCCCCCCCCCCCCCCCCCCCCCCCCCCCCCCCCCCCCCCCCCCCCCCCCCCCCCCCCCCCCCCCCCCCCCCCCCCCCCCCCCCCCCCCCCCCCCCCCCCCCCCCCCCCCCCCCCCCCCCCCCCCCCCCCCCCCCCCCCCCCCCCCCCCCCCCCCCCCCCCCCCCCCCCCCCCCCCCCCCCCCCCCCCCCCCCCCCCCCCCCCCCCCCCCCCCCCCCCCCCCCCCCCCCCCCCCCCCCCCCCCCCCCCCCCCCCCCCCCCCCCCCCCCCCCCCCCCCCCCCCCCCCCCCCCCCCCCCCCCCCCCCCCCCCCCCCCCCCCCCCCCCCCCCCCCCCCCCCCCCCCCCCCCCCCCCCCCCCCCCCCCCCCCCCCCCCCCCCCCCCCCCCCCCCCCCCCCCCCCCCCCCCCCCCCCCCCCCCCCCCCCCCCCCCCCCCCCCCCCCCCCCCCCCCCCCCCCCCCCCCCCCCCCCCCCCCCCCCCCCCCCCCCCCCCCCCCCCCCCCCCCCCCCCCCCCCCCCCCCCCCCCCCCCCCCCCCCCCCCCCCCCCCCCCCCCCCCCCCCCCCCCCCCCCCCCCCCCCCCCCCCCCCCCCCCCCCCCCCCCCCCCCCCCCCCCCCCCCCCCCCCCCCCCCCCCCCCCCCCCCCCCCCCCCCCCCCCCCCCCCCCCCCCCCCCCCCCCCCCCCCCCCCCCCCCCCCCCCCCCCCCCCCCCCCCCCCCCCCCCCCCCCCCCCCCCCCCCCCCCCCCCCCCCCCTATGCATCGATATGACTTAAGTTTTGGCCAAGCTGGGTTGCCTGGCTCCTGTGGGCGAGCCATCAAGTTGCAAGTTTTGGTTGACTTCGTCGCAGAATGGACAGAGGCCGAACTCCCTAAAGAGTACGGCACATATTCAAATTGGATCATGCATTTCGACGGCTCCAAGATGTTGGCCGGACTAGGGGCTGGCGTTGTTTTGACGTCCCCCATAGGAGACACAGTTCAATACGTACTCCAGATTATGTACACAGACTCCAACAATGCAGTCGAATATGAGGCCCTTTTACATGGTCTCCAGATGGCAGTATCCATGGGCATTCAACGCCTAGAGGTGCGCGGGGACTCGAACCTCGCAATATCCCAAATAAATGGAGACTTCAATGCCAAGGATCCAAAAATGGCATCTTACCGCAACGCCATCCTAAAAATGTCAGCTCGGTTCGAAGGGCTTGAATTTCACCATATAGCCGGGAAAATAATCAGGCGGCAGATCTCCTGGCATGCATCGGCGCAAAACGCGATGTAGTCCCCCCCCCCCCCCCCCCCCCCCCCCCCCCCCCCCCCCCCCCCCCCCCCCCCCCCCCCCCCGAACAATAACAGCCCGGACCCAACCGCACTGCCCGACACCGAACATTCTGACACAATCGGAGGCTCTGCCAATGAAATAACACCTTCAGCCCACGTAATAATGGTCGTCATCGCCCCGTGGACAGAACCATTCCTCGCCTACCTTACTAGGCAGGAACTCCCCGAGGACCAAAATGAGGCACGCTGCATAGTGCGACGATCCAAAGCCTACAAAGTCCACGAGGGAGAGCTTTATAAGAAAAGCACCACCGGAGTCCTTCAAAGGTGCATCTCCGAAGAGGAAGGGCGGAACCTCCTGGCTGAAATTCATGCCAGACTCGGCGGTCATCACGTTGCAGCTTGGTCCCTTGTAAGAAAGGCCTTCCGTACAGGATTTTATTGGCCGACGGCCCGGGCAGACGCCCAGGACTTAGTCCGGCGATGCGCCGGTTGCCAGCTCTTTGCAAATCAAAGCCATATGCCACCCACCGCCCTCCAAACTATCCCCATCACTTGGCCCTTCGCGGTATGGGGGCTTGACATGGTTGGACCCCTTAAAGGAGGAACCCACAAGCAAAAATACTTACTGGTCATGGTGGATAAGTTCACCAAATGGATAGAAGCCAAGCCTGTTAAGACAGCCGAATTCGGACCGGTGATAGACTTTATATCCGGAGTTGTACACCGTTACGGCATCCCTCACAGCATCATCACTGATAACGTCACGAACTTTACGGCCGACGAGGTAAAACTCTGGTGCAAAAACATGGACATCAAGCTCGATTATGCTTCCGTCTATCACCCACAAACTAACGGCCAGGTCGAACGTGCAAATGGTCTTATCATGAGCGGCATCAAACCTAGATTAGTGCGGTCCCTCAAGGAATCTAACACGCACTGGGTAGAGGAGCTCGACTCCGTACTCTGGGGGCTGCAGACCACGCCGAATTGCACCATCAGATACACACCATTCTTTATGGTGTACGGCGCAGAGGCAATTTTGCCTTGCGACATAATTCATGACTCACCTCGAGTGCGCATGTACGAAGAAAGAGAAGCCGAGCTCGATCGTCAGGACAGTTTGGATGCATTGGAGGAGGAGCATGACCTGACAAAAGCCTGTTCCACATTCTATCAACAGCAGGCTCGAAGATACCAAAGCAGAGAAGTACGGGCCAAAAATTACAACGTTGGCGAATTAGTTCTACGCCTCCCGGACAAGAAAAAGGACAAACTCAAGCCCAAGTGGGAAGGTCCCTTCATAATTGACCAAGTCCTGACTGGTGGAGCGTACCGCCTGCGAGATGCATCGGATAACCGACTGGAGCCGAACCCATGGAACGCAGCCCGTCTCCGAAGATTCTATGCCTAGCGCCGGACTCTATGTTCAGCTCCTTCCTCTGTCCATTTTTTATATACTATCTGTCTTACATTTCTCTCCTTATCCCCTTCCTTCCTCTTATAGCCTTTAAAGGCTCATCAAATGACGTGCTATTCACACTCATTAAACCTGGGGGCTTCTTTTAACACAAGCTTATTTATACAAGCTTCATGCCCAACACATGTGTTACACTTCCGCATGTACCTTTTATTTCACCACCCCCCCCCCCCCCCCCCCCCCCCCCCCCCCCCCCCCCCCCCCCCCCCCCCCCCCCCCCCCCCCCCCCCCCCCCCCCCCCCCCCCCCCCCCCCCCCCCCCCCCCCCCCCCCCCCCCCCCCCCCCCCCCCCCCCCCCCCCCCCCCCCCCCCCCCCCCCCCCCCAGACTGGGTGAAGCCGAAAGCTAGCGTTCTTAAGGGAATATTCGGTCGGTGACTTGAAAGATGATTTTTTTACCTATTTATTTATCTGCCCCCAGATGTTTTCCTGCTTTTTTCGCAGTCCGGACATGCACTTTAGGGCATGCCTCCCAGGGAAAGGAACCCTTAACGGAACTATTCTCCCTGGAAGATGTTTCTTACTAACCATGTAATATAACATAACTAGTTGGGCACTTGTCTGATAAAGCACTAATGACCCCTACGCCTGGTCTCCATGCATACCCCGGTTGTTTCTTAACCAAAAAAGGTATTCGGACACACTCCGGACTCTAGGGTCCCGAGGTTGAAGCGAAAAGGTCGGCAAAGACAAACGATCTACAATCCGGCTAGAAGGCATTTCACATGTCATTTTAAAACAAATACATTGTCAAATTTACTGATTGTATTCCTCCTCAATCCCATCTAATAGTCTGTCTAATTTACAGTCCCGTTGGGAAAATTTAGCAGCCAACTCTACCTGGCTGTATACTAAACTCACAGGGATCTCCTTCCCATCGGGCCCCACAGGTCCAACTTCGGCCATGTGGTTGGGATCCGCCTTCTTGTAACGCGTCTTCACCATGGCCCAAGCCTCCCTGGCACCTTAATGGCAAGCCGAAATCTTCCACAAACGGAAGCGCTGCCGCACTCCCTGAAGCTTCTCCGCAAGCTCCCTAAGGCCTTCGGGTAGGGAGAGAGCAGGCCATAAAGCCTGGACGACGCTGCTCATTGCCTGCCGAACTCGTTCGAGCAGCTGCAACAGCTCGGGAAGTTGATCACCCGTTGATATGGGCATCTCCTCCGCAGGGCGACCTGTGAGTATACCTACAAGTCATACTATGTCAATTTGCTTCTTCGCCGAACTCTTCTTTTTAAAGGAGTCCGCTCAAGCACTTACTATAAATGCCGCGGCGAAGCCGCTGATTCTCCTTAACGGAGCCGGACAGCTCGGCTCGAGCGCCTTTCAGCTCTTCTCCGAGCTTGGCGTTGGCATCCTGGAGCCTGTTCCTTTCTTGCTGCACCCTATTCAGCACACTCTCGCCGGCCTTTAGCTGGCGCAGTAATACTTGCCTGTTTGGATCTTGTCCGGCGGCACCTGCAATGTCATTATTAGACTTGCGCGCACGCCGCACATCGCTTATATTTATTAATAAAAATGTGTTACCAGGAGGGGCCTCTGCGTTTCCTCCTGCGGCAGCAAGCGCGGCCTCAAGTTGGGCCTTGCATTCTTGCAGCTCCTGAGACAGCTGGGTATTCTTCTCGGTAAGAGCCTGCGTTTCAAATGATCCTTAAATCAGTTAACATAACTACTTTAAGTCTCGGGGGCTACTGGTATATATAACCATTAAAATTCCCTTACCCGTATATCTTTTACATACTGCTCCGTGGCTCTGGTAAAACCGTCTTGAGCAGCACGGAGGTGCGCGTCCCCAGCGTTAAAGGCGTCCAATGCCTCAGGGGAGAAGCACGCTTCACGAAATACTGTCCGGCGGCGCCTGTGGTTCATGGCGCTCTCCACCTCAGACTTGGTGGCGGACAGTCGGTCGGCATCCTCCGTCGGAGGAGTATCCGGCCCGCGCCTTGCGCTTGCCTCCCCCTCCTGACCAGGCGCTGGAGCCTGGCTGGTATAGGCTGGATTGGCAACCTCTATGCCCGCAGTTCGGTGGGCGCTTTTTCTCCTATAAAGGATATTGAGCACTCAGACGCTTCCTAGGAACGTTGCTCTGGATATTCAAAATACGAGCTATACCTTTGCGGCGATGTCTCAGTCCGTACCGCGCTCCTTTTCCGCCTGCTGGTCCGGACTGACCTTTGTTGGTCAGCCGCCGCGGGCTCGGCTTCCCGCCTTGAAGGTGCTTCCTGTAAAACACCATCGTTCACGAAGGTCAGAAATGGGCAAGGAAGAGATAATGGTGTTCGAACCTCGGTCACAATCACCTGGGAAGCCGGATATAATCCGGGGTAGTCCGCCGTAATGGCGACCAAAGCATTGTCCATGCTAAGCTGGTAAAACACCCCGTCGATCAGCTCCACCTTGATGTCCGGATCCTCTTCGGAGGCCGGATCTCGGGATCTTTCTGGATCCTCGGGTTGAGGAGCGGGACTTACCATGTCCTCCACAGTCCGGCGTAGATCCTGCGCCGAAGACATAATGTAAGAAGCCTAAACTTCGAAAGCATGGGTTGAACCCCTAAAAGTGTTCGCTTACCCAGCCTCTGGGGTTGTTCATGGAAAACCCATTCAAGGGGTTCGTTCGAAGGAAGTCCTCCTTCTCCCCCTTGTACAGGCCGGACAGGATCTCCACCAGATCCTCGGTCAAATCCGGCCCTTCGCGGCCATGACGGGTGGCATCGTCTTCCCCGTTGAAATCCCACATGGGGTGGCCTTTGTATTGCAATGGCTGTACCCCCCGCATGATGCATGTTGTCATGACTCCAATCATGGTCAACCCGGAATGGGCCAGTAATCTTATTCGGCCCATCAGGTAATGGACGCTCTTGTCTTCCTCCAATCGGGGGCTCCGCGGTCGCCAGCTGAGGCGTTTCTTCAGAGGAGCAGCACTAAACTCCGGGAGGCCAATCCGGACTGGGTCTGGCAGCGGAGCGTCTTCTATATAAAACCACTCCGAAGGCCAGTCTTCGGACGCCTTCTTAGGGGTACCGGATGGGTATCCGGTCCCGGCAATGCGCCATATTTTGGCGCCGCCCACTTGATATATAGATCCCTCATGAGAACGGGGCACGAGGCAGAACAGCCTCTTCCACAGTGCAAAATGGGGCTCAATGCCCAGGAATAGCTCACAAAGAGCTACGTAGCCCGCGATATGCAGGACAGAGGCGGGCGTAAGGTGATGGAGCTGGAGTCCGTAGAACTCTAGGAGCCCGCAGAGGAACGGATGAATTGGAAATCCGAGTCCCCTTATCAGATAGGGGACGAAGCATACCCGCTCCCCTTTGTTGGGACTTGGGGTAGCCTCCGCTTGCTTCCCACCTTGGTAGGTGGCTAGCCCGGCTCGAACCGGGACCATGAAGGCCGGAGGGAGATATCCCCCCGCTTGGAGCTTTACTAGCAGTGTATTATGTATCCACTGTGTTAACTCCCTGCAAATCCTGTTACCCACACTATCAGAAGATAGCGTATGCGGTGTTCATGGCATCCCGGAAGCTCCAACACTACTTTCAAGAGTGTTCGATAATAGTGGCTTCCGAAGTACCACTCAATGACATCATAAATAACCGTGACGCAACGGGCAGGATTGCAAAATGGGCCATTGAGCTCTTACCATTCGATATAACTTACAAACCTCGGCGAGCTATAAAGTCACAAGTTTTGGCTGACTTCGTCGCTGAATGGACCGAGGCCGAACTCCCTAAAGAGTACGGCGCATACTCCAATTGGATTATGCATTTCGACGGCTCTAAAATGTTGGCCGGACTGGGGGCTGGCGTCGTATTGACGTCCCCAACCGGGGACACAGTCCAGTATGTACTTCAAATAATGTACACGGACTCCAACAACACAGCCGAATACGAGGCCCTGTTACATGGTCTCCGGATGGCAGTCTCCATGGGCATTCAACGCCTTGAGGTGCGAGGGGATTCAAACCTTGCAATATCCCAAATAAATGGAGAATTTGACGCCAAGGATCCGAAAATGGCAGCATATCGCAACGCTGTCCTAAAAATGTCAGCTCGGTTTGAAGGACTCGAATGCCATCACATAGCCCGAGATAACAACCAAGCGGCCGATGTACTGGCACGCATCGGTGTGAAACGTGATGATGTCCCTCCAAATATCTTCCTGGAACGGCTCTTCAAGCCATCCGTACTATGGAAAGAGGAATCCAGAAATGACAAACCAGAAACAACCGCGCCAACCGGCGATTCAGCCGATGACATAACACCTTCAGCCCACGACATAATGGCAGTAATTGCCCCGTGGATGGAACCATTCCTAGCCTATCTGCTTAGACAGGAACTTCCCGAAGACCAAAATGAGGCCCGCTGCATAGTCCGGCGATCGAAGGCCTACAAGGTCCATGAGGGAGAACTTTATAAGAAAAGTACAACCGGAGTCCTTCAAAGGTGTATCTCCGAAGAGGAGGGGCGAAACCTCCTGGCTGAAATTCATGCCGGACTAGGCGGACACCACGCAGCAGCCCGGGCCCTTGTAGGAAAGGCATTCCGTACAGGATTTTATTGGCCGACGGCCCGGGAAGATGCCCAGGACTTAGTCCAGAGATGCGTAGGTTGTCAGCTCTTTGCTAATCAGAGCCATATGCCGCCCACCGCCCTCAAAACTATACCCATTACCTGGCCGTTCGCGGTCTGGGGGCTTGATATGGTTGGACCCCTTAAAGGGGGAACCCACAAGCAAAGGAACCTATTGGTCATGGTGGATAAATTCACCAAATGGATAAAGGGCAAACCGGTCAAAACGGCAGAGTCCGGACCAGTGATAGACTTTACATCCGGGGTAGTACACCGTTACGGAGTCCCCCACAGCATCATCACCGACAACGGCACGAACTTCACGGCCGATGAGGTTAAGTCATGGTGCAAAAATATGGGCATCAAGCTCGACTACGCTTCAGTCTATCACCCTCAAACCAACGGTCAAGTGGAACGAGCAAATGGTCTAATAATGAGTGGCATTAAACCCAGACTAGTGCGGTCACTTACTAAATCTGACACGCACTGGGTTGAGGAGCTCGACTCCGTACTCTGGGGGCTACGGACAATGCCTAACCATACTACCGGATTCACACCATTTTTTATGGTATACGGCGCAGAGGCAGTTCTGCCCTGCGACATTATTCATGACTCACCTCGAGTGCGCATGTACGAAGAAAGAGAGACCGAGCTGGATCGGCAGGACAGCTTGGATACATTGGAGGAGGAACACGACGTCGCCAAGGCTCGTTCCGCATTCTATCAGCAGCAGGCCTGAAGATATCAAAGCAGAGAAGTACGGGCCAAGACTTACAACATTGGCGAACTAGTTCTACGCCTGCCGGACAAGAAAAAGGACAAGCTCAAGCCCAAATGGGAGGGTCCCTTCATTATCGATCAAGTCCTGACTGGCGGAGCGTACCGTCTACGAAATGCGTCGGACAACCGACTCGAGCCGAAACCATGGAACGCAGCCCGCCTCCGAAGATTCTATGCCTAGCGCCGGACTAAGAGTTCGTCCCCTTCCTCCGTTCAAATTTTTACACTCCAGCTGTCTTTTGTTTCTCTTTCTTCCCCTAACCTTTTTACTAAAAAGCCCTTGCGGGCCTACTTCCGCATTGTTTGCGTACACTTGATGTGCCATCCGCACTCATTATACCTGGGGGCTTATTTTCCAGAAGCTCAATTATAAGGGCTTCATGCCCAGCACATGTGTCAAGCTTCCACATGTACCTTTCACTCACCATTATATGCATCGATATGACTTAAGTTTTGGCCAAGCTGGGTTGCCT